>JAIGNY010003488.1:480000-660452 GCA_020152595.1 Chiridota heheva
TCTGGTATGTATGTGAAAGGGAAAATTTCTTTATTGAACAGGTTCCCATTGCTAACTATATGGACGCTGTTGCAGGAGTCAAGGAAGGTGACTATTGGGGAGTCATGCAATTTCAGGAAAATTATTCACAAGACTTAATGGCCAGGTAAGCAGGAATAAACATCAGTGTTGGGTCTGGGTGGGGGTGGTTATTGGGTTGGAAACTTCTCTGAAAAAGTTCTAAACATTTTTTATTATTCCAATAATATAATAACCAGAAGACCCCTCCTTGTGATTTTCCTAGATCTGCCCTGTCAGTGGCGGGGTTTGGAGTGTGTGTGTGAAGGGGGGTGGGGGGGAAGGGTTTTGGTGGTTGGAACCCCCTCCAAAAAAATTCCATCATTTTTTCACTACTAAACTTCAGTGGCAGATCTGGGATGGGGAAGGGGGTGGGCTTCTGGGATTGAATATTTCTGAAAAATTTCCAAACATTTTGGTATTACTCCAATAATATGATAACCTGAACCCCCTCCTTGTAATTTTCCCCAGATCTGCCCCTGAACATGTATGCTTTCCATGGTAGATTTGCATACAATTATTTAAAAAAAGAATCATTTTGTATTTCCTTAAATCTTTGCTAAGTTAGATTTTCGAGAAAAATCGCTTTGAAATGTATTGATTCATTGTGGTAGAACACAATGAAAGAATTAAACAAAGGCAACATAAACCCACAATTTAAATTGGGTACAGGAAGATAAATATTTGTAATCAGTGTTAATTAAAGGATTAGTTCAGTGGTCAAGCAAGTTTATCGTATACGAAAGAAGACTTTAATAGAAACAAAATGGTGAAGAAACTACTTCAATATCTTATCAGTTTAAGGAATATTCGTGTGAGTTTTTATTTCTGTATTTATGATAAAAGGACTATTAAAGAAACAATTTGTTGTAAAAAGCATGCTGATATCTTTTTTTGTTTCGGTGTTGTTTTATTTCAAGATTGCACAAATGTTTTGAAAAGTGACTATGCAGTGTAAAATGTGATGTCATAAAAGCAGTTCCAAGACAATCTTATATATCTCTATAAAAAAAAAGTTTTTCTTTTACTTACCTCCAATTTCATCACCTTTTACTGCAACAGTAATATATTTCACCTGATCTAAACCTCCCTTTCCTTCCCTTCTCTGCCTTACCTTCCTCACCTTCCTTTTATTTCTTTCCCTTATTCACCTGCTCTCCCTCTTTCCTTCTATCCCACCCCTCTTTCCTCGCTGTCCTAACTCAAGCACTGTAGTTTTTAACACCCTCTTGGCGCATTTGACTCAACTGTCGCGGTGCTGTTAAACATCACCAAACCAAACCATACTTAAGGAAGCAGATTGGCAAATCACGTTCTTATAAATTGTATGCTATACCCTATCTCAATAAATAAACAAAAAACGCTTCCAGTAATTTATGAGGGGCAATTCATTTTTAAAGAAATACAAAAAATCAGTGTCTTAGATTTGCCTTTATGACATCACATTGTACACTGTGAGGTCACTTTTCAACTCACTCATGCGATCTTTGAATGTAAGAACTCCAAAATGGAAAACGATATCAACATGATTTTTACACCAAATTATAGGACCTCTCATATGTATGATAATTATAATTCATGGGAATATTCCATTAAAGAGATATTTAAGTTTAAAGTTATTTTTATCTGTGTAGAAATGACTGGTGCTGCAAGTCTACTAAGGAAGGTTGGAGCCCTAATCCTCTTTTTCTTAGCAGTTGTTAATGTATTTTAAAGATAATTAAATTTTTATATTTTTTGAAATTATTTTTCATTAAACTTTCTTCATGTAGTAAAATATAATTTTTTTACTATATTCTGTTTTATTTATTTCCTGACATATCCAATGGTTTTAAGACAGGAAAATCTCAGGGAAATGTATGGTAGAATACATAAAGACTTTTAGTGATCTGAGGCTGTGACCTTAACAACTAGTTTGATTTGAGTTGTCTCTACACAAAAGATACAGAACTTAAAACATAAATATCTCATTTTTGAATTGTTTCTTCACCATTGTGTTTCTCTTCAAGCTGGTCTTTCATATAAGATGGACTCGCTAAGCCATTGAACTAATCCTTCAAGTCACAAATATTAGAAAGTAGTTTAACAAACTATTCACTTGGTTGGTGTTACGTCACATCCGGGAGATGAGGTCATTTGCTGGAGTAAAAACAAAGCTTTGCCCATTACACGAATGGCAAGTCTGTGTGTGTCTGCTCATGGTATGCAAAAGTTGGACAAAAATTTTACGATTACCAATTGTTAATTTAACTCCATTTTCATTAATTAGATGCTTCATTAGTTGATTGTGCAGTTAAGTATAACAATTAAAAGAAGTTTTTATCGATTTTTATGCATAATCGGACATTGTACATGTTACTGATACACCTGCTGGGTATTTGTATGTTGAACACACATGATTGAAATTTGGGTCAGTCGCAGAAATTTTAAATTGACCAAAACGGTAATACATTTTTGTGAAAATTCAACAAAACGACGTCACATATTCCGAATCGATCATCTTACATTGTCTCCAAGGATTGTAGATTAAGTTGGAACATTGATTAGTCAATATTTTGTAAAATATCGCAAATTTGTTGAAATTTGGGCCTATCATACTACGTATGGCATATAAACAAACACAGATGATCGCTTTGTTTTCACTCCAGCCGTGCGAGGTAACTATGCTGTCTGATGAACTCAGGTCACGAAATTTTCCAGATATCCAACAAAGTGAATACAAAGATTTTTGAGAAACGTGAGGATGTGATGTCACAACTAGTCTGATTAGAGTAATTACTACACAAATCTGATAGCACTTATAGGATTAGTTGTTAAGTGGTCAATCAACTACTTTAATAGAGGGATTTCATCACGTAAATGTAACTCAACTGGACTCCCATTTTGCAGGGCAGCAGCATTGTTGCGTTTCACGCGTCTTCACACAACTCAGTCACATCACACGTACAACAAGCATACTACATGCTAACCTACCAGTTCAGCGATTTTTACTGCTTGCAGTTTTTTTGCTCGCTTCTGATTTTTCTTCATATTTTTTTTAAAGTTATATGTTTACCGGGTATACGACAAGTAGCTAACATTAACGCCATCTGATTGTTTGTTATACTCAAACAAAGCCTACATACCTGATATAAAGTGCTCACTGCAAATCCTAGTGTGTAAGGTTGAAAGCCATTGCATCATGCAGCAGAAACCCACTTCGAACGTTGATCAGGATTAGATTGAAATCGAGAAAATGTCTTTTTATTCCCCCGCACACATTTATTATTGCAACCAACGTCACAGCAAGATTCCAGCATGATAATGTTACAATAATAATCATATATAATAACATGCAAAACAGTGGTTTTGACTGACAAAATGGCAATGTAAACAAAGTAGCGTGATCTTGTGACGTCCGCTGAAACACCCTAATATAAGATGACATTCAAGTTTGAAGGTCTGGTCTGTAGAAATGGATGGTGTAATAAGTCTATTATGTAAGGTTGGCATAGAAATGGATGGTGTAGTAAGTTCATTATCGAAGGTTGGCATAGAAATGGATGGTGTAGTAAGTCTATTATGGAAGGTTGGCATAGAAATGGATGGTGTAGTAAGTCTATTATGGAAGGTTGGCATAGAAATGGATGGTGTAATAAGTCTATTATGTAAGGTTGGCATAAAAATGGATGGTGTAGTAAGTTCATTATCGAAGGTTGGCATAGAAATGGATGATGTAGTAAGTCTATTATGGAAGGTTGGCATAGAAATGGATGGTGTAGTAAGTCTATTATGGAAGGTGGGCATAGAAATAGATGGATAGTAAGTCCATTATGGAAGGTTGGCATAGAAATGGATGGTGTAGTAAGTCTATTATGGAAGGTTGGCATAGAAATGGATGGATAGTAAGTCTTTTATGGAAGGTTGGCATAGAAATGGATGGTGTAGTAAGTCTATAATGGAAGGTTGGCATAGAAATGGATGGTGTAGTAAGTCTATAATGGAAGGTTGGCATAGAAATGGATGGTGTAGTAAGTCTATTATGTAAGGTTGGCATAGAAATGGATGGTGTAGTAAGTTCATTATCGAAGGTTGGCATAGAAATGGATGGTGTAGTAAGTCTATTATGGAAGGTTGGCATAGAAATGGATGGTGTAGTAAGTCTATTATGGAAGGTGGGCATGGAAGGTTGGCATAGAAAATAGATGGTGTAGTAAGTTCATTATCATAGAAATGGATGGTGTAGTAAGTCTATTATGGAAGGTTGGCATAGAAATGGATGGTGTAGTAAGTCTATTATGGAAGGTTGGCATAGAAATGGATGGTGTAGTAAGTCTATTATGGAAGGTGGGCATAGAAATAGATGGATAGTAAGTCCATTATGGAAGGTTGGCATAGAAATGGATGGTGTAGTAAGTCTATTATGGAAGGTTGGCATAGAAATGGATGGTGTAGTAAGTCTATAATGGAAGGTTGGCATAGAAATGGATGGTGTAGTAAGTCCATTATTGAAGGTTGGCATAGAAATGGATGGTGTAGTAAGTCTATTATGTAAGGTTGGCATAGAAATGGATGGTGTAGTAAGTCTATTATGGAAGGTTGGCATAGAAATGGATGGTGTAGTAAGTCTGTTATGGAAGGTTGGCATAGAAATGGATGGTGTAGTAAGTCTATTATGGAAGGTTGGCATAGAAATGGATGGTGTAGTAAGTCTATTATGGAAGGTTGGCATAGAAATGGATGGTGTAGTAAGTCCATTATTGAAGGTTGGCATAGAAATGGATGGTGTAGTAAGTCTATTATGTAAGGTTGGCATAGAAATGGATGGTGTAGTAAGTCTATAATGGAAGGTGGGCATAGAAATGAATGGTGTAGTAAGTCTATTATGGAAGGTTGGCATAGAAATGGATGGTGTAGTAAGTCTATTATGGAAGGTTGGCATATAAATGGATGGTGTAGTAAGTTCATTATCGAAGGTTGGCATAGAAATGGATGGTGTAGTAAGTCTATTATGGAAGGTTGGCATAGAAATGGATGGTGTAGTAAGTCTATTATGGAAGGTTGGCATAGAAATGGATGGATAGTAAGTCTTTTATGGAAGGTTGGCATAGAAGTGGATGATGTAGTAAGTCCATTATCGAAGGTTGGCATAGAAATGGATAGTATAATATGTGTATTATGTAAGGTTGGCATAGAAATGGATGGTGCAATAAGTCTATTATCGAAGGTTGGCATAGAAATGGATGGTGTAATAAGTCTATTATGGAAGGTTGGCATAGAAATGGATGGTGTAATAAGTCTATTATGTAAGGTTGGCATAGAAATGGATGGTGTAGTAAGTCTATTATGGAAGGTTGGCATAGAAATGGATGGTGTAGTAAGTCTATTATGGAAGGTTGGCATAGAAATGGATGGTGTAGTAAGTCTATTATGGAAGGTTGGCATAGAAATGGATGGTGTAGTTAGTCTATTATGGAAGGTTGGCATAGAAATGGATGGTGCAATAAGTCTATTATGGAAGGTTGGCATAGAAATGGATGATGTAGTAAGTCTATTATGGAAGGTTGGCATAGAAATGGATGGTGCAATAAGTCTATTATGGAAGGTTGGCATAGAAATGGATGGTGTAGTAAGTCTATTATGGAAGGTTGGCATAGAAATGGATGATGTAGTAAGTCTATTATGGAAGGTTGGCATAGAAATGGATGGTGCAATAAGTCTATTATGGAAGGTTGGCATAGAAATGGATGGTGTAGTAAGTCTATTATGGAAGGTTGGCATAGAAATGGATGGTGTAGTAAGTCTATTATGGAAGGTTGGCATAGAAATGGATGGTGTAGTAAGTCTATTATGGAAGGTTGGCATAGAAATGGATGGTGTAGTAAGTCTATTATGTAAGGTTGGCATAGAAATGGATGGTGTAGTAAGTCTATTATGGAAGGTTGGCATAGAAATGGATGGTGTAGTAAGTCTATTATGGAAGGTTGGCATAGAAATGGATGGTGTAGTAAGTCTTTTATTGAAGGTTGGCATAGAAATGGATTGATAGTAAGTCTTTTATGGAAGGTTGGCATAGAAATGGATGGATAGTAAGTCTATTATGGAAGGTTGGCATAAAATGGATGGTGTAGTAAGTCTATTATGGAAGGTTGGCATAGAAATGGATTGATAGTAAGTCTTTTATGGAAGGTTGGCATAGAAATGGATGGATAGTAAGTCTATTATGGAAGGTTGGCATAAAAATGGATGGTGTAGTAAGTCTATTATGGAAGGTTGGCATAGAAATGGATGGATAGTAAGTCTTTTATGGAAGGTTGGCATAGAAATGGATGGATAGTAAGTCTATTATGGAAGGTTGGCATAAAAATGGATGGTGTAGTAAGTCTATTATGGAAGGTTGGTATAGAAATGGATGGTGTAGTAAGTCTATTATGGATGGTTGGCATAGAAATGGATGGTGTAGTAAGTCTATTATGGAAGGTTGGCATAGAAATGGATGGTGTAGTAAGTCTTTTATGGAAGGTTGGCATAGAAATGGATGATGTAGTAAGTCTATTATGGAAGGTTGGTATAGAAATGGATGGTGTAGTAAGTCCATTATTGAAGGTTGGCATAGAAATAGATGGATAGTAAGTCTATTATGGAAGGTTGGTATAGAAATGGATGGTGTAGTAAGTCTATTATGGAAGGTTGGTATAGAAATGGATGGTGTAGTAAGTCCATTATTGAAGGTTGGCATAGAAATGGATGATGTAGTAAGTCTATTATGGAAGGTTGGTATAGAAATGGATGGTGTAGTAAGTCCATTATTGAAGGTTGGCATAGAAATGGATGATGTAGTAAGTCTATTATGGAAATGGATGGTGGTAAGTCTTTTATGGAAGGTTGGCATAGAAATGGATGGTGTAGTAAGTCTATTATGGAAGGTTGGCATAGAAATGGATGGTGTAGTAAGTCTATTATGGAAGGTTGGCATAGAAATGGATGGTGCAATAAGTCTTTTATGGAAGGTTGGCATAGAAATGGATGGTGTAGTAAGTCTATTATGGAAGGTTGGTATAGAAATGGATGGTGTAGTAAGTCCATTATTGAAGGTTGGCATAGAAATGGATGGTGTAGTAAGTCCATTATGGAAGGTTGGTATAGAAATGGATGGTGTAGTAAGTCTATTATGGAAGGTTGGCATAGGACAACTGACTTGACTGCTGAACTGAACTGATTTCAGACATCTATGAAATGTTTTAAAATGTTTGAATTTGTGCTCGAAGATGAATATTTAATTTAAGTTCAACGGTATATGGAAGCCTTAGTTAAATGGCCCATTAGAAATGAGTTAAAATAAGAGTTGAATTTTTGGGGTAAAACAAGACTTATTATACAATTAAAAAATAATTACATAAGAAAATACCAAGGTTCGCCTGCCATACATACAATTAAAATCAAATTTTACATATTGATGTATAAGCATAAAATACGCCGTAAAATAGTCAATTTTTAGCCAATTATGATTAAATGTTTTCTTGTATTAATGGATTTTAATATTTCTGAAACAAGGCAGTTCATGTTGCCTCGACATGTCCTTTGAACTTTAAAAATCTTACAATTTTGTACCTGGTGAAGGTTTTGATTGGAGTAGCAATAAACTGTATTCTTCTGTTTTGTTTTTGTTCTTTCCAGATTTATAGAAGGTAGAAAAGCAACCAATGAAACACTAGAGGGCAGTGTGATATATGTCAGATTAGACATGAGCAGTAAGTCTCTTCTTATTAGATCGTTAAGCCTTCTTCATTTAGAAAAAATCCTTTATAAAAATCTAATTTTGGGCCTTTGTATTTTTTTTTTATACTGAAAAAGTAGAATTTGTGCATTGTTTTGTACTGGGAAAAGTTGTGTGCTGACGAGGTTTGTCCTGTCCCTCGGAAATTGTTTTTATGATTAGTTATCAATTATATAGCGCCTTTATCCAGGGCCCCAAAAGCGCTGGACCCAACCAAGCTGGAGCTGGAGCTCCAAACGACGTACTTCTGCTTTGATGTTCCACATATCTGTTTGCATAGCTGTGGTTAGACCTGACCGAGGCTTGAATCCGGTACTTCCACCATCTCAGTTGTGTGCTCTACCATCTCAGTCGTGCGCTTTACCAACTGAGCTACCTACTCCCTGTTTTGCTTTTAAGACCCATGCGACATGTTAGTACTTGTTTGAATGTTTTGATAAGCTTAACTGTTGTTAGATGTATTTTATTTTCAGATGCACAAGTTGCACTTTCTTTACAAGGAGAAATAATGACAGCGTACCAAGTGAGTTTCAAATAGCACCAACATTTTGAGCAAAATTTGTGTCATATATCCAAATTTTAGAGAGAAGGTGATGTCATTTATTTTAAATGCAGCAACTGCTTTTTAATGGGTATCATTTTGGCGTAATCTTTTTAATTTTTCATGGGGGCAATGTTTAAATTTTCCAAAGTATGAACCATTTTGTAGTCTCCTCCTCACAATCCATGGCACCATTCATTAGCATTTAAACTAATTTCCAGAATGTCTGCCCTCTCCAGTTCATCTCTATCTCCTCTCTCTCGATCAAAGAATTTCAAAAGAACTACATTGATTGCCTGTCGAATAGAAATGTTTTCAAACTCATGTTTATTGTATATAAATCTGTTAATAATATTGCTCCAAGTTTTGCTTCTGAAGTATTGTCAAATTATGCACCTTCTCTTGGATAAAAGCTTTGAAAATATGTTACTTTTCAAGGAAGTAAAATCAAAATGAACATGGGGGATAGATTGTTTGCAGTAATAACTCTCCTTTCTAATAACTACAACAACATCACTTGACCCCCCATGGAAATTCTAGCTATAAAACTGACCCCCCTTCCCCCTCCCTTCCCGCCAACTCCTCTAATTCTTCTGATATTATGGTGCCCCTTATTTTACCTTCTTTTTGGATGAGCAATTTATTCTTTTAAGTTAGTGTGATATGATTTAACCTGAGTTCACACAATAAGGTATTCCCTGTTGATCTGCTGTTAAGTTAATGAATCAAAACTAATTACTAATTACTTTCACACACTCATCTTTTTTATGCCCTTGAACCAAACTTCAGACTAAGATTCTATTTGATAATTTTTACCCTAGGATTTTCTTGATGAAGCATTAAAAAATGCTAGCTTGAATCCCTTGCTTGGACAGCTCCCAGTAGATGTGAGTATCTGGTTTATATGGTGCTTTCTGGTAAAGAATATATGTGGTGCTTTCTGGTAAAGAGTATGTATGGTGCTTTCTGGTGAAGAGTATGTATGGTGCTTTCTGGTAGAGAGTATATATTGCTTTCTGTTAAAGTATATATTGTGCTTTCTGGTGAAGAATATATATAGTGCTTTCTGGTAAAGAATATATATGGTGCTTTCTGGCAAAGAGAATGTATGGTGTTTTCTGGTTAAGAGTATATATGGTGCTTTCTGGTAGAGATTATATATTGCTTTCTGGTAAAGCATATATGGTGCTTTCTGTAAATGAGTATATACGGTGCTTTCCTCTAGAGATTGCTGTATGGTAAATAATATATATATACATGGTGCTTTCTAGTAAAGAGTACATATGATGCTTTCTGGTAAAGAGTATATATGGTGCTTTCTAGAAAGTAGTATATATGATGCTAGCTGGTAAAGAGTATATATGGTGCTTTTAGTTAATGAGTATATATGGTGCTCTATTCTAGGGAGTATATATGGTACTTTCTAGTAAAGTGAATATATGGTGCTTGCTAGTAAAGAGTATATATGGTGCTTGCTGGTAAAGAGTATCTTTCTGGGAGAGGGTATATATATATATTGCTTTCAGGTAAAGTGTATTAATTTTATATCAATTTGTATAAATTTTGTATGAAATTGAACAAATTTTGCATTCTTTCTTTTGTAGGTAAGTCACCCAATCTACGGCTCGGTGGATACAGACTTCACAGATTTTATGGCACCTGGTGTTGTTCTGAGGTATTTATTTTCAGTCTCACTAATTTGAAGGTCATCTTTGTCGAATGCCAAAGTGAAAGTTATTTGAAATGTAGACAAAATATAGTCCCTCTCTCTTGCAAGCAGATAATTCAAGTAACATCTCACTCAACATTACTTATAAAAAAAAGATGAAACTTCAAACAGGCAAGTTCTGATTTAATCTTGTCACTTTGCTGTCGGTTGTTGAAATGCATTGTGTTCAAAAGCAATTTCACTACCACATCTACAGTAATCTATATATAGCATAGCGTAGCATAGCATAGCATAGCAAGGTTTAATGTCCCGAAAGCATCCAGTGCTGGACATTATATCAAGATGGCCACAGCCTTTAATAACCAGTTGTGAACTCACTGGTTGCAGACCCACATAAGGTGGTATCTACCAGAACAGCCACATTCACTTCTGCATCCAAGGGTAAAGAAGCCTTCCTGCTCATATCACACCCTTTAAGGTTCTTGTTGTTGTATCTCATTTTAAACTGCAACAGAGATTTGGAGTTCACAATCAAATCTTTGGCTGAAGAAATGTTTCTGTATGACCAAACAGGTGGGCTCTATTTTAAACTGCTTGTCCTCTGGTGTTAGACATCAACAAACCAAACCATCCTCTGGTGATGACAGCTTGGTTGTAGCTTTAAAAACTTTTAAATATACACTTGATCAATATCTTTCACAAATCCTGATGTATTTTCAATTGCAGTATTGTGTTCTTCTTGGCGGTTGGACTGTCGGCTTTGACGTTTGTCACGGAGAGGAAGGAAGGTCTTCTGGATCGTTCATGGGTCGCAGGTTGGTCGCAGTTATTTTAAATATAATTGACCTTGTTGTATTTTGAATAATTTTTGACTAATTTATCTCTGTATATAATGAAGGTTTTAACAAAATTTAGAGCAATAATGTAAATTTTAGTCAAAAAGTTGTGTGTTAATTTGCAGCAAGTGTAAGAAAACCAAGCTTTGTAAAAAATGGTGTGGGTGTAGATCTTTAGTCATTGTTTTATTATGGTTAAAATTTTATGAGCATTTGTTTTGAATTAGACGAAAAGTTCTTCAACCTCAAAATTGTTATAATTTGTGACGGAAAAATTTTGTGGAAATGGATCTGCATCTTGAAACATGTATATCACAATCTCAAAATTGTATTTCAAATAAATGAGGTCCATGTAAAATTACATCTCAAAATTGTATTCAAATAAAGGAGGTCCATGTAAATTTGCATCTCAAAATTTTACTCAAATAAAAAGGAGGTCCATGTAAAATTACATCTCAAATTTTTTTATTTAAATAAAGGAGGTCAAAATTTGATTCTAATAAAGGAGGTCCATGTAAATTTACATCTCAAAATTTTATTAAAATAAAGGAGGTCAAAATTACATCTCAAAATTGTATTCAAATAAAGAAGGTCAAAATTACATCTCAAAATGTAAAATTACATCTCAAAATTGTATTCAAATAAAGGAGGTCCATGTAAAATTACATCTCAAAATTTGATTCAAATAAAGGTCAAAATTTGATTCAATTAAAGGAAGTCCATGTCAGATTACATCTCAAATTTGATTTAAATAAAGGGGTCCATGTAAAATTACATCTAAAAATTTTATTCAAATAAAGGAGGTAAAAATTACATCTCAAAATGTAAAATTACGACTCAAAATTTGATTCAAATAAAGGAAGTCCATGTAAAATTACTTCTAAAATGTTGAAAAGTCACAGAAATGGTATTTTGGATCCTCTGGATTTTGATTCTGTGGAACGTTCCTTTTAGATTTGATCACATGATTTGACATTAAATTATCACAAAATAAAGAGATGAAGTGGTTACATAAGCCAGTTCTCACATACAAAGATCTTACGTGATTTAAATTCTGTACAGTGTTCTAGTAAAGTACTTCCATGTGTGTTAAAACCTCTCTGTACTCTTGACGGTGGCCATATGATTTTTTGTCAAAACAGTATATTCTGCCTGTGGTTAAGCTTAGACCAGTTCCTTTCTATTTCAAATTAGTTACTCTCTTTAGCATTATTTAGTCAGTATAATTTGATTGAAATTAAATCGATTGAAAGCATAAATATTTTAAAATTCTGTGATAATTCAAACAATTCTAAAAAGGAATCAAAATCGTGTTATTTGTTTTCTCTCCTTGTTTTCGACATGTCAGGAGTTCAGTGGAGGTCAAGTTACAAGTCACAAAAATGATGTTTGGATCCTCTTCTGGATTCTGATTCCATTGAATGTTTATGTTAAGATTGATCACATGAATTGACATCTTCCTAAAGCTATCTTTCTAAATTATCTCAAACAAGTTTGTAATAAAAAGACAAAATCAAGGCTGTAGCTAACCCAGCCCAAATTTGGTGGTGGTAGTGGGGGGAAGGGGGGGAGGGGGGGAGGGAAATTTGTTTATGCAGTGGCATAAATCCGTTTTTAGGGCCTATTGTCAATAAAATGAAAAACAGTTTGATGTGTTCTTGGGGGGTAATTGTTTCCTGCCCCTCCCCCCACTATCACTATGACCCTGCATTAAATCTTGTTTTATTGGTATAGCATCAGGATCCTATGTGGTCATGATGGCTTGTGTGTGTTTGTGATGGCCAGCTTGTAAACGCGATATCTCAGAACAGTACACTGGATTGAAGTCATATGTGGTACACATGTAGCCCATGGTGCGTAGATGTGCCCTGTTGCTTTTGGTAGTGATTTCTTGCATATTAATGAGTAGGCGGGGCCTAATGTAAACATCTTGAAATGTTCATATTTTAACAACCCTGTCTGTTTAATTTCATATATGGTATAAATATGATGTTAGCTGATGTGTCCATGTTCATGATGTAAAATCGTTGAATTTCATTAATATGCATAGTGGGTGGGGCTTAATATGATTTTGCTGAAAAGAACTTGTAAACACGGTTTTTCAAGAATGGTACATTTGATTCATGTCATATGTGGTACACAGATAGCCCATGGTCTGTAGTTGTGACCAATTATTTTTTTTGGTGGTGATATCATGCATATTAATAAGTGAAAAGTGAAAATTTTGTGTATGTCCATTTTGTGTTATATTGGGCATGATAATTTTGTTGGTTATTTTGTACATGCCTATGTTATCAGCAGATGTCATTAGTATGCATGGTGTGCGTGGCTTATTGTGAATGTCCTAAATGTAAAATAAACATACTGTATCTCATGAACAATATATCACATTTATGCTATATCAGGGGGTCATGGTCTGTACATATGTTCTAATGTTGTGGTAGTGATGTCATGAATATCAATGAGTAGGCGGGTCTTACTGACAAATTCTTGAAATAGAATAAACAAGCAACTGTTTTTGCATCATTTTTGCTATGATAATGTTGTAAGTTATTGTGCAAATGCTAATGTTGTCAACATTTTTATTGATGGGTGTGGTTTATGAATGAATATCATGGAACAAATATTTCATAGTAGGCCTCTGCAATGACATTACATTAATACAAATTTTGCAAATCAATCAGCTTATGAGAAGAAAAAAAAGCATCAGAACCACAAAACCTTTTTGTTCTGGTCTTTCTTTTCCGCATGTCAGGAGTGAGTCCAGTAGAGGTCATGTTAGGTCATGTGATTACCCAGTGCATCATCATGTTTGTGCAGATCTTCTTTGTCGTTCTCTTCATGTATGAAGTATTTAAGGTGAGTTTCTGCATGGGATGATTTTACTCATTTGAATGATATGTTATCAAATTATAATTGTTTGCTTCTATGACTAGTTTAAAGGAATTAAACTGAAAAGAGAGGGCATCAGGTTTTGTGAATTTTCACCTGAAGAAATTGTATCTCACACTTGACAGTTGCTGATAATTTTAGAGGCTTGTTCACCTTGCAAGTATATTGGAACAAAAACAGTATATTTAAACATTTAAGTTAAAAACATTGTTTCATGAAGTGAAAAAAAAAAATTGTTTTAAAAGCATTTTATTGTCTGATTTTTGGTTCCGATGTGATCAGCATCAGGAACCTATGCGGTCATGATGGTGTATGTGTTTGCATGTATGTATGTGTGTGACGCTGAGCGCATAAACACGATATCTCAAGAATGGTACAGTTGATTCATGCCATATGTGGTACACAGTTAGCCCATGGTCCGTATATATGCCCTGTTGCTTTTAGTGGTGATCTTATGCATATTAATTAGTAGGCGGGGCTTAATGTAAAAATCTTGAAATGCTCATATTTTAACAACCGCATATCTGTTTTGTTTCATATTTAGTACAATTATGATGTTAGCTAACGTGTACATCTTCATGGTATAAAAATGTTAAATTTATTTATGCATAGCGGGCCAGACTTAACATGATTTTGTTGAAAAGAGCTTGTAAACACAGAATCTCAAGAATGATACATGGGATTCATGTCATATGTGGTAAGACAGATAGCCTCCGTAGATGTGCCCTATAGTTTTTGTTGCTGATGTCATGCATATTAATGACTAGGCAGCGCTTAATGTTAAAATCTTGAAATGTTCATATTTTAATAACCACATGTCTGTTTTATTTTATATATGGTGTAAATATGTTGTTACTTAGTGTGTACATGTTCAGGGTACCAAAATGTTGAATTTCATTAATATGCATAGTGGGTGGGGCTTAATTAAGATGATTTTGTTGAAAGAGCTTGTAAACACAGTATCTCAAGAACGATACATGGGATACAGTCCATATATGGTACACAGATAGCCCATGGTCCGCAGGTGTGCCCTATTGGTTTTCAAATATTGAAATGCACATATTTAACAACCGCATGTCTGTTTTGTTTCATATTTGAAATAATTATGCTATTAGCAAGTGTATACATATTAATAGGATAAAAATGGTTGAATTTATTTAATTGTGAAATTCCATTCTTGTTAGTACTGTGAGTTATTTGTTTGTCATTGTTATTTTGAACCCAATGTGCAATGGCATTTATTATACAATAGTTCAAACTTGATATTCATTTTGCACTTCGAAACGTCAAAACCTTTGGTTTCTGGTTCTAAGCAAGCGATAGTATTCATGTAACTTTTCAAGTATGTGAAATAATAGCCTTAGCGACCCCTGTCTTGTGTTCCATTCCAGGTGCCACTAGAGGGCAACCTCTTCCTGATCGTCTTGATGGCAGCATTGCAGGGTCTGTGTGGTATGGCGTACGGGTTGTGCATCTCATCCGTCTGTGATGAAGAAATAGCCGCTATTCAAGTTGCCCTTGGTTCCTTCTATCCAATCATGCTGCTCAGTGGTGAGTATGATTTTGCAATTAATAATGATACAAAGTTCTTTTCCCCACACAATGCATACTCAAAGCACTTTACATTGGAAATTTTGGAGGCTCAAAGCTGCAGCCAACATTTGGCGCACTAGCCTTGTACTATTAGCCCTGCTTGATCCCTTATGCTGAGCACCAAGCAAGAGGGCAGCAGGTCCCATTATTAAAGTCTTTGGTATGACCCAGCCAGGAAACGAAACTAAGATTTACTGGTTGATAACGAGGTGCTCTACCAATTGAGCTAACCAGTCGGTATTCTTCCATGCTCATCAAGCTATGCAGTATATTTATCCATGCTCCAAGGAAGGCAACAAGACAGCTGCTGCTGCCGTCATCCAAGACATCACCCTCAGTAGCAAACTTTCCGACTACCTATCCATCTTTTCAGCCGAGGCAGAGGCCATCCTCCTCGCCCTCAACTTTATTGAATACTCTCCGCTCAGCCACTTTGCTATCTTCTCTGACTGCAAGGCTGTTCTTACTTCTTTACTTAATCTTAAATGGGATAACTTCACATCCCACCTCCTCCGGAAACTCCTTTTGCCCAGCCTCTGCAGGAAAAGTATTCTTTTCTTCTGGATACCCAGCCATGTTGGCATTCCTGGCAATGACAGGGCTGATGCAGCCGCTAAGGCTGCTCTGAACCGCCCCCTATCCCATTTCCTAAAACCCTGTCTGACATCAAACCGCTTATCGCTTCCCTTGTTCGTGACTGCTGGCAAATCTCATGGGACTCCCAAATTGATAACAAACTCCACGTCATCCAGCCCATTATTCCGATCAAGCCCACCATCAACAACCTCTCTCGTGTCGACAACGTTCATATTACCCGTCTTAGAATAGGTCACACCCACCTCACTCACTCCCCCCTCCTTATTGGCTCCCCCAACCCCTCTACAACAACTGCCATTTCACCTTCACATTCTCCTTGCTTGCCCCCTGTACAACTTTCCCAGAGCTTCCCTCGCTCCCCACAAGTCAATTGCCGACTTCTTTTAGAAAAACCCTCCAGGTAAAATGATCTTCTTCCTTCATCATGCTTCCCTCTACAACCATATCTAGTCCTCCTCTCCCATCCCCTTCTCTCCTCTCTCGTTCACAGCTTTCTGACTTTTAGTTCTTGTATTTTTCTCATTCTCCCCTTGTTTTCATTCCTTCCTACCTCTAGAATGATCTAACCTCTCAGGCACAATTTGACCCTCGTTTTCGTGGTGCTGTTAAGCCCTCATCAAACAAACAAACAAATATATTAAAGAAAAAAATCATATGTTAGTTATGATTTACAAAGAAATCTCTTCGCCTTTTACTGATAAATCCTCCACCTAATACCTAATCGATTTTTTAATTTTTAAAACTTGACTCTCAGTCAGCTCAAACACTGTGTAAAATGAAGATCAATTTTTGAGCCAGATTGTTTCTTGATTTGCATAACTCTTTAATGGCTCTCACTCAAAGCTTCCGTCCTTCATTTGTTATATCATCTACAACAGTATCATCAGACTCTTAGCTCAATAGAAAGATTCCGGGTTCGATTCCCATCGTGACTGCCGCATTGTCCTTGAGCAAGACACTTTACTTGCTTCAGTCCACTCAGCTGTAAAATGAGTACCAGCACTGCTGGGGAGTTAATCTGCGATGGACCAGCATTCTATCCAGGGGGAGTCATGTACTCTCATCCACTTGCGCCATTAAAACCGGGGATGAGCACCAGCTCTATGAGCTAACGGCTAGGATGAATTTAGCTTAGCTCCATAGACCACTCCAAATATGAATCACCAGAAAACTAATTTGAATATTGTCACATTGAAATTCACGTGTCCTTAATGGACCAATCATATACTGGAGGATTATCTGCACAATTCACACAAGGTACAGGGTCAGCTGTAAAATAATGTTTTCATTACATGCGTTATACATAAAGTTAATACATCAATACATTGTTGTGTACCTTTTCTCCAGCAAATGAAACTGAATGGTTGGGTAACAAAGGAAAATTCACCCAGCAGTTGATTGATTGATGTATCTTGAAGTAATCACATTCTGCTAAATTCAGTTTAAAATGGCCTCTTTCATACCAACTCACCCTCAAAGCTTCCCTTTATTTGTTATGCCAATTTCAACAATATCATCTGAACCCCCCAACCCCTTTATGATGGAACTTTCCTCACCTATACAACTGACTCTTTCATGTTCTTTTCATGATTACACCCTGTAGTTTAACCCTCTTTTGTATGCAATAATTGTTCTTTCAAGTTACTGGAATATTGTTTTATCTCTCTGGTCCAATGTAATCTTTGCTGTTGCTATACTGACAGGTCTCATCAATTAGTCACTTTTCTTTTTCAGGTATTATCTGGCCAATCCAAGCCATTCCCTTCCCTCTGTACTACATCAGTCTTGCGATGCCACAAACATATGCTGCAGAATCACTCCGAGCGGTATCACTTAGAGGTACGTCATATTTTTCCTCTCGGTATAATGAAATGTGGCTGTTTGCTAACCATGTTGAGCATAGTGCAATTATTACTGTACCAATCTGCCAACTACCAAAAATGTAAGTTTTTGTGTTTTAGCCACAAAGTTACTCAACTTCATCTTTAAACTTGAAGTCAATTATGACGGTTGCAATTATGATTATTATCATTATACATTTGGTAAGATATCCTTATGAGAACATACCGTGCAAAGTGAAAAAAAGGCCAAAGAGCTGAGATAACAAGAGGCGCTCCACCATAAAAACAAAAACAGAAATTCAACTTCACATAATTCAGAAAATAGGCAGAGGCTGTCTTTCTGAAGTTCTTTACTAAAGATGTTAAAGCGGTCCGTCTATTCTGCAGGTATCAACCTATCAAATCAAAATCAACGAGTGAATATCATAGTTGCCTGGAAAAGATTTTTGTTTGTCTTGGGTAGCCGGAAGATGATTTGTTGAATGCTGGTCCATTCATACCTGAGAAATGTGCATTTAAGAACTGGAACTTGAAAATACTAAGTAACCACTTTTTGAGTAGAATATTTATTATTTTTTTTATTTCTTTTGAGATGTTATTACACTGTGTAGTTGATTCTAGTGGGTCATAGGTTGGTGCTAAGGCACCTCCTGACTCAAAACAGTCACAGACAGTCACACTTCATGTCTTTCTTTGCAGGATGGGGTATTGACCATTTTGAAGTCTATATGGGATTCGTCGTAACATTAGGATGGAACAGTGTGCTTCTCGTCTTAGCCGCGGTTGCCCTGAAATTGAGGAGATAATTAATCACACACCAAATTCAAAACGAAATACGAGCTCCTTGTCATATTGCAATGCTTCAAAGTACTTTATAATGTATGCTGCTAAGTTTGCCCTTACTTTAAGTTATTTTTATAAAACAAATATAGGATGTTTAGGTTATAATTTAAAGCTTGCCAAGTTTAAGTATGTGTTCTTGGGTATAATTTTATGTTATTAATATTATTCATTCCACAAGCAGTGTTTGGTCAGAGGTTGTACACGCACTGATAATTTATTTTTGTTGATGATGAAATTGTAATCATTTCATATGAGAACTTTAAAGAAATTTAGCCCTGCATTATTATTGACAGATATATCTAACTCTTGCCCCTGGAATGGACACGACATGTAATGAATTTATTTAATCGAACAAAGAGCATAATCTGCCGACTATTTCTGTTGGGGATTTTTGTAATGTCCCGGCAGACCTCCATTGAAGTATTTAGATGACCACTGCCGGGTTGTTAACCAGTTGTGGAGCACTGAATAGGGACACACCTGACATGGAACTCGGAGAAACTAAAGCTTTAACCCTCTCACACAAAGATCTCTTTGTAGCCTCTGAAAAAGAAAAAAAAACTTTTTAGAATGATGTCATCTCCAAATGGGAGATCTAATAAATGAATGATGATAATAATCTAATAAATGAATTATGATGATAATTATTACTACCTCCACATACAGTGAACAATGTAGAATTTAGAAATTGCTGTACAGTGAACAATGTAGAATTTAGAAATTGCTGTAGATTTCAATTTGAAGAAAAATTATTATTAGTCTTTGACATTTGTGTGCTCATTCAATTCGCACTTAACCAAATCAAAATGGTGGCAATATTGATGTTTGTTATTTAAAAAAGTAGTATCAGGATTTAGTGATATGATTATTTATGTAGCTTGAAAACATTCCCAGGGTATGTAAAGTATATAAGAAAGGATGTTATTGTTGTGTGGCTTACTATAAGTTATAGTATTTATTAAGATGCTTAAATTTAAAATACTAGTATGTGGTTTTATGAAAGTATTCATATTTATTCAGTTTTCAACTATCACCCAATAATTTGTTTTCTTTCTTGCTAAAGTTTGACATGTAGAGACAGTGCGAATCTAAAACCTAGGTTGCTATTTTCATCTCCTGATAAAAATAACTGCCAGTTGGTGTGTGCTTATAATGTGTTTCTGTGGATAAATTTTCCTGCATTCCATTTAGGTAGACAGGCAAGATGGTAAAAGATTTGCAAATGCAAATTAGTTTGAGAATGAAATAGCTTTAGTTGCACTGCAGATGTTCAATAATTAAATATACTTTTTGTTCATTTTCATATAACTTCAATGCAAAGCAGCCCAAGTTTTCAATTTAATTCTGAACATAAACACATTTTTTCTTAATTAAATTCGAAAGAAAACTTGGGCGGCATTTTTTTTTTTTTTTGCTTCAGCTGTTTTTATTTGGGCTTCAGCTGTTTTTATTTAAATGTGTATACTTAAAGAGATGAAATATCAAAATAATTACAAAAGTTTCATACAGAAAATAAATTAGGCTTTTAATGTATATTCATCAAAGGAGGTAAAAAAACCAAGCAAAATCTGTGAAAACTTTTCCTGGGTGCTCTTGTAAAGCTAACGTGATCAATACATGCCAGTCCAAAGTACAGCTTCTATTGTTATCGCAAGGAGCTTACTTCTGGTGTGTGCACTGGAGAGAATTAACTGTTTTGGCAGTGATCAGAACTCAGGCGGGAATTGGCCATTGATGTGTGACCATTAAAGCCTTAGTAACAGGTCATTAACTTGTTCAGAAAAAAAATTGCGATTAAATAATCGCCTGTTCCCTAATCTACGAGTGATTTATTTGTTGAATATCAAGAAAATAAAATGTTTTTGACAGAGGATTGTTTTCAGGAGTTTTATGCCTCTTTTTTTTTTTTTTTTTTTTAAATAGGAATTTCAAGATGGAATCAAAGACTCTTCAGAATGTGTACATAAATTATGGAAAGCTTTTCAAACAGGGCAACATTAAAATATATGTTAATTATTGTAACTACAAGGTTCCGATAAATCAATAGTGACTATTTACTTAAGGAATCTAAGAAGGTGCAATGAAACAGAATGTTTATAAGTTAAGGATTAATTGTGAGGCTAGTAATACATGATTGAAAGGTTAAACACTGAATTGCTATGTGTTGAGGAATCCAAATATAAAATGACCAAAAAATTACATGTGATAGAGAATTGATGTTCACCAAAAATTGTTCATCTGGTAACAACTTATTCTGTATTTTTGTCTTTAATTCTTGGGATGTTCAGTTAGATACATGGGCATTTTTGATGAGCTACAAGTTATTACAAATGTATTTGAAACATGTATAAATAAAAGGTATAGCTAAGTTGCAGAAATTCTTACCAAGAATCCACTACGCACTTTCAAGTTATTGGTTTTAAAGAGAAAATGAACAGAGGTTTTCTGTTACTACATATAGTGTTGCCACTTTTTGCCCAAAATATGTTAATGTTTTCTCATTTTATGTGCTCATTTCATGTGCTCATCCTATGTAATCATTTTAACGGAGCACTTGGTCAGAATTATTCCTGAAGTCTCTAGATTATTGGAATACACCCGTCTTGCATATGACCGGGATTTACCAGTACAGCCACATCCACACACTTCTGGGCTTCTGCAGCCAAGGTTAAGGATGCCTTCCAGCCCATTGAACACCCTTAAAGCTCCTTGTTGGTACTGTAAGAGTTGTATCTCATTTTGAACTGCAAGAGAGATTTTGCATCCACAGTATAATCATGTCCTCTGGTGATAGTGCGTGAAGGTCGGGTCTGATAAACTTGATATAAATTTTAAATTCAATTGCAAACATTTCTAATAAAGACTTGATCCATTTTCAACACAAGTATCTAAAATGAAATAAATTGACAACAAAAGACACCCTCCTAATTAACTGAGACCTTCTGTAAGTGTGCTGTACCTCGCAATGTAATGCAATACCTTCTACAAGGCAAGGCATGCCAAATATATTTATCGTTATTAGTCAAAGTTAATTCAAAGTTAGATACTTGAGTAACTTTTGTTTTGTTTTGTTATATACTGTTCCCAAGACTTTGGATTTGGTGACCTCATTTTTTATATTTTAGTCGCTTGTGAAGGTAATGTATGATATTATTTCAAACTACTATTATCTGGTATGTATTTATAGACTTATTGCAAAACTTATTATCTGGTATGTATTTATAGACTTATTGCAAAACTTATTATCTGGTATGTATTTATAGACTTATTTCAAACTTTTATTATCTGGTATGTATTTATAGACTTATTGCAAAACTTATTATCTGGTATGTATTTATTACTTATTTCAAACCTATTATTATCTGTATGTATTTATTGACTTATTTCAAGACATTATTTATAGACTTTTTCAAAACTGATATTATCTGGTATGTTTTATTGACTTATTTCAAATACTGTATTCAGATTTTCTTCATAAAAGAAGCCATACCAAATTCAATTAAAAGACATATATGGAAAAAGTAAGTAAATTTGAGGGATGATTTTGCAGCGTTCTGTCACAAAAATTCAAACGATCTGACAATTTTGACCAATGAGCATTCAGAGCATTTTGATAGTATACACTTGTTTATATTTTGTACATGTTTGTAGATACTATTTTCTGTACAAAACAAAACTCACCAAAAAAAAAATGATTGAATAAAGACTATCGAAAGAGCATGTAAGTTTGAGGAATGGTTGTACATTTTTGATCATCTGTGCAAAAATTCAGAAAAATTCTGACAATCCAGACAAAATCTTAAGTTATCAGGATTATTGATAGTATACACCTGCAATACTTCATATGTAAATTAGAGATATTAGTATTTCACAGATAGTACCTCATGTTCATGCTAACTAAAAAGTACTGTTATGTTTTAAAGACATTATTTGGCCTGGTTAATGCTGTTTGTTTTCAGTAAAGGTAGGGAATACAAGTTACCTGATATATAAGCAGGTCGGGTCAGACTTTTCCCTTTATTTTCTTCCTTCTAAAAACCACAAGTTATTAAGATCAAATTTTCCTTATCAATGACTTCATTGTACTAGTTCTCTTGTTGGTGAGTTGTTGTGTAAGTTGGTGTTAAGTATCAAATTAGCAATGGATGAAATCCTTATTGTGTGGTTATTTAAATTAAGATAAATGGTCTCATTATTTGCTACAATAAGTTTGTGGTTCTGATTTGCAGGAACATATTTTAACCCTTACTCTACCACGCGGCGATACTATCGCCGATTTCAAACCACCTTTTTCTAAAAATAAAATCGGGACTTTACCACAGTCCTATACGAGTGATCTTGGTATCATGTTGAAGTACTTGAATAGTTCTTTCATAAAATGAAACTTTTTTTTAGGGGTTATATTACATAATTTTAAGAAAAATTACATCGAGAAATGGTAAAAATCAATAATTGCTAAAAAAATTGCATTTTTTTTTTTTTTTTTCTTTTAAATCTTACAATAATTTCAAGATCACATTTTTGCTTCAAAATCAAACACGCAAGTCCTAAGACATGATAGTATTGGTTTCTGGTATAATTTTTATAATCCCTACGTCCAATCTTTTGTTCTAGTGAAAGTTCTGCAAAATTTCATGAATTTCTGCCATTTTTGTTCAAAAAATCGTGAAACCAAACCTCACAACACGCATGCTTGGTTGAACCGCTCGAAAAGCGCTTTTGAAATTTCCTTTCATTTGACATATAAATAAAGGCATACCCCCTCTATTTAGAACCTATCCTATAATAACAAAATTACAGCCATCTAATTTCAACGACTACGTAGCGCAGGGGAAAATTACGCGACTAGCGTGCGAGCGCACCGGGTTCGAGTCCCGCCGTGACCACCGCGTAATTATTTTTCTGCTGCAGCTTTCAGGGGACGTTTGACTTTTATCATTTTTGATGATAAAAGCTTACCCTTTCTTTCTAAAAATGTAGGTTAGTATCATTAGAAAGGAAATTTCAAAATAAATCTAAATATGTAACACAAATCTCTGTTTTCAATACTGACAAGTTATACTTCTGCAAAGATTGACCATTTGTTGACCAAATTTAGCCAAAAATTGCTTATTTTGCATAATTCTGTCTAATATTTCCTCAATTGGTTTTAATTACTCAAAAGCTAAATAACTTAGCATCTATTCCAACCAAACTTGTAACGAAAGAAAATGAAAGGAAAGTTGTCAAAAATGCATAGAAAAAAAAAGTTACGAAAATTGGGGTCGCTATTTCTAAAGCCCTGGTAGAGTACGGGTTAAAGAAGGACAAGTCATGACAATATTGCTGGGTTTACCTGGAGTTGTGAGTAAAATCTCTAATTAGTTGAGAAACATTATTTTGTAATCCACAGAAAGTTGTGAAACAATTAACAAAAACTATTTTTTTTTAAATTTGGGTAATTCCTTTGTCATCATGAAGGATTATATTTGCGAATGGGTGAAATAGGATTACGATTTATTTTAGAGGGAAACATTGTTATTTGTTTAATGCAGTGTATATTATTAACCCTTTTCATGTGCAAATTGAGAGAAGCGCAGGTCCCTTTTTTTTTCTGGACGTGGTCTGACCAGGGTTAAAGTTTTGTACTATTAATAGGTCACTCTTTATATTTATAGGAAGAGACAGAACTCAAGATACATTTAACCACAAATTAAGAAATATATATACATTGAAATATTGAGTTTAACAACGTTTTTTGTACATGTTGATTCAAAAAAATATATATTTGTAACAAAATTTAATTTTATGTACTAGTTATTATGGATTAAAAATGAAAAGAATCAAAATAAAGTTTAATCAGGGTTGAGAATATCTCTAAAGTTGCTCAAATTATCCTTCACAGATAATATTGATAGATTATAGCATTTAGTCATCTGCATGGTAATGTACCAGCATCGAAGGACACATTTACCTTGGGAGGAAATCCTACTGCCTTTCAGTAATGGCAGTACATAAGTTTTCAAGCAATGTGCCCTTTGGGGAAAATTTTGTTCTTTCCATGCATTTATTCAAGGAAAGTTCACTTTTGTCTCTCCCCCCTCCTATTCATGCCAACTGCATTACTTCTTAATCTGACAGTCATTATTTCGATTTGATTGAAAGTAACACCCTTTGTCTGTAGTGGAAAATGGAGGCTTTTATTGCAGAGGGTACCCTTGTCTTGCCCACTACTTTTTTTACATGCAGGCATCCTTCAACTTCAACATTTCTGGGATATCTTTAAAGTTTTATGCGTGATTGTTTGCCATCGGTACAAAATAATTTTTGTAACAATTAATGCTTGATATATCTGGAGGTCGATACTTGCATCAAAAGCATAACATCAGGGCTGATTGCTAGAAGAGGGGGGGGGAACTCAGGATGGGGCCCTTGTTTAAAATAATTGACCTGACTGGGGGGGGGGGAATAAGCCCCCTCCAAAAATGTTGAATTTCTATAAAATCAATTGACTGTGATGAAGTGGAAGAAAATTACCAGAAAATCGAAGAAATCTGCCCAGAAATTAATTCAAATTGAAGAAAATATCCCCAAAATGGAAAAACCTGCCCGAAAAATGAAGGAAATTTGTGAGCCCCCTTGTTGTTTTAGAAATCAGTCCTGCATCACATGTAGACAGTACAACCAATAACATAATGAAATAGGTAAATATTTAAGTAAATGAATAGCCATCGTGGAATAATTTTGAACCTTACTAAAAGCTATATGGATGTGTCTAGTGCTAGAAGTCACAATTTTCATTTATTTTTGTATGAACTGCAGTTATAGACCAAGTTGCCATTTTAGTTTTAACTGCAGTCTACATTTATGCACATTTTAGCAGTTAAATTAGAAATATGTGATTTTAGTAAATATTTTATTTTTGACAAAATTTGATAGAGAATATATGAATATTTAATCAACATGTTAAGTTCTTTGAGTGTTTTATGATGTAGAAATAAAGTGGAGGAGAGCTTTTAAGCATCAGTTTCTGACTGGGTGGCTCTGCGGAAGAAAGAGCATCTGCTTCTCAGTGAGACCTGCATTCAAACGAAAGGTGCATATCAGAAACTTGAGGGCAGAAAAAAATGGAGGGCCTATTTCTGGGGTCTGAAAAGTGAGGGCATATATTCTGGGGTCTATATTCTGGGGTCTATAAAAGTGAAGCATATTTTCTGGGGTTGGTTAAATTGTGGGCAATTTTTTTGTTCGAATAGGACTGTAAATCTTGCATATGAATATCAAACAAAACAACACAAAATATCTTGAAGGTTCAGCATGAACTTGGAAGCACATGATGGAACTCTTTGTTGTATGAAATTTTTTTTGGCCCAAAGTGGTAAAACAAAAAGCTTCACTTTTCAGCCAAATATTCATTGGAAAAATCAGGGCCCATCACTTCCTCATCCCATACTTCAGTTTTCTGGGTATCACTTCCTCATCCCATACTTCAGTTTTCTGAGTCACTTCCTTATCCCATACTTGAGTTTTCTGGGTATCACTTCCTCATCCCATACTTCAGTTTCCTGGGTATCACTTCCTCATCCCATACTTCAGTTTCCTGGGTATCACTTTCTCATCCCATACTTTAGTTTTCTGGGTATCACTTCCTCATCCCATACTTCAGTTTTCTGGGTATCACTTCCTCATCCCATACTTCAGTTTTCTGGGTATCACTTCCTCATCCCATACTTCAGTTTTCTGGGTATCACTTCCTCATCCCATACTTCAGTTTTCTGGGTATCACTTCCTCATCCCATACTTCAGTTTTCTGGGTATTACTTTCTCATCCCATACTTCGGTTTTCTGGGTATCACTTCCTCATCTCATACTTCAGTTTTCTGAGTATCATTTCCTAATCCCATACTTCAGTTTTCTGGGTATCACTTCCTCATCCCATACTTCAGTTTTCTGGGTAGGGCCATGAAGTAATATTTGAATATAAAAAAATAGTAAAATGGCTCAATTACAGACTAATTACAATAAATGGTGAGCTTGTTCCTTTCACATTGAAAGATTTTAATGTTGGATTTTACTTCATTGTTGGGATCAAGGGTGTATGGAGTGGTGTATACACTGCAAAGTTAATTTAGTTGGAAGTTTTTCCTGTATGCATATTTCTAAAATAAAACATGAAGGTTTCTTTTTTTAAAAAACATTCGACTTTGAAAAAAATTAAAGATGTATTTCTTTCTATAAATTTAAATACAAATTTACACATTAAATTCAACTATAATTGAAAAGTTGTGCGACTTGATTTTCATGGTTCCTAGCATCCAAATTACTCACATGCTCTCTTGGGAATGTATATACACAATAAATCACTTGACTGTTTAAATATTAAAAGAAAATGTATCTCTAGGGTCATAAAGTAATATTTAAATGTAAAAATTAGTAAAATGGCCCAATTACACAGACTAACTACAATAAATGGTGAGCTTGTTCCTTTCACGTTAAAAGATTTTAACGTTTGGATTTTTACTTCATTGTTGGGATCGAGAGTGTATGGAGTGGTGTATACACAGCAAAGTAAATTTAGTTGAAGTTTTACCTGTATGCATATTTGTAAAACAAAAACATAATATGAAGGTTTCTTTTCAAAAATCCATTTCACCATTTGAAAAAAATCAAGATGTATTTCTTTGTATAAATTTAAATACAAATTTACACATCAAATTCAACTGAAATTTAAAAGTTGGGTGACTTGATTTTCATTTTTCCTAGCATCCAAATTACTTACATGCTCTCCTGGGAAGTTATATACACAATTAAATCACTGGACTGGTTAAATGTTAAAAGAAAATGTAATCTCTGACGTTGTCTAACCGTAACTCTGTAACTAAATATGCAATTTTAATAATCAAACAACTGTTCTCAAAATGTTTTGTCTTTTTAATGGGAAGAAAAACTGTCCAACCAACACTTGCTAAGTTTTAAAAAAAAAATGCTACCTGCTGCCCTGCAATTTAACTTTCTCAAGTCATGGAAAATATTGCAATTACCCCTTATTTTCAATATATGTACATTATATTCAAATAATTGCACTTTTAGTATGTCTGAAATTTTTTTTTTTTTTTTAAATGATCAATCGTACATTTCAAAATACAGTTATGAAAACTTAAATAATTAAATTCATATTCGGGCCATGATGACAGCTGCTTATGCCTGGTTTCCATGGCATAAGCAGATAAGACCGCATGGCGCTTCCCCTGGACAGGACACAATCCATTGCATGTTAATTTTGATTTTTTAGTGGAGAAAATTATGAAGAGAATTTAAAACTGAATAATGCTGACCATCTCTTTATCCTCCTGGAATATAGGAGTCTGTTTTTGTTTGGGGGAGGGGGAGGGTGGGATGCGCAAAAGAAAATTTCCAGAAAATGTAACTTGAATTTAACCACCGAAAATGATTTTTTTATTTATTTTATAATCTGCTAAAAATATTTTATGGGGCCATTTTCCCCCTGCACCACTGCCTCCTACACTTATGTTCCTAGATTCTCCATGTAGCCACATTTGCATAAACTTCTTAATGGCAAATGAATATTTTTAGAACTATACTCGCTCCCTTTTCTGCATTTGCTGTAGGTGTCTTTATCCTCACATAAGAAACATTCACACAACAAGTGTCCAAATTAAAGTTTAGCTCAGTTCTCAACTACTCCTCCATTGGCATTTGCGACTGGGGTGGCATTTTCATCCAGTTTGATATCATGAAGTTCCAGTCCATTCACAGTAGATGAAGGCCTCTCTTTTTCTCCAAATACTGGATTGGAATTTGAAGATGAATACTCCTGAAGATTGTCCACCAAAACCCGTCCATCATCAGAATCACCTGGGAAATCACAGGAGGATAAAAACTTATACAATTGACAAAGTTCCTACAATTTCTTAAAGATACATCTCTCAAAGAGGCGGATTTGTCCCATAAATAAATTCAGAAGTGACAGCCGCCAAGATCATGTCGTCACTTCCAGTTGTGGAGCGCACAAGATTTTCGATACTCTGCATGTGTACATTACATGCGCTGCATTTGTGTGAAACTCCCTGGATAGAAAGATGCAAGGTTGTTTTATTCATCTCGTGAGATTGCCGGAAGGGATGTCCTCCCTGCTGTAAATTCCAGTTCAACCCATTTGAAGTTTTCAACAAGATTAAACTAAGTTGAACTGGGTTCAAATAGGGCAAAGTAGATAACCTAGTTCAACCCAGTTGTTCCAATTTCCATATTAATCTAGTTGAAAAAAACCCAGTTCAAACCACTTGAACTGGAATTTTCAGCAGGGCTTGGTTATGTTACAAAGGAGTTTGCTTTAGTTCTGTGGACTGCAAGCGTGGTGAACAGTGGGGGTTTGAGGATAGGGTGATACAAATTTTGAAAGATTCTTCTCCTAAATGACATTTCCCTGTTCATAAAATATTTGAATAAAATATCAATATTTGGGCCAACGATTCGTGCAGCATTTAGTTGAAATTTCAAGCAATCAAAAAATTTGAATGGAGTTCTATAAACACTGTGTCCATATGACGACTTTGCCTCTTTAAAGGCTTAGAGAACTACAGATTTGTTATATTGTTTAAAAGAGCATTAAAATTTGAGCAGATCAGTTTTTGAGTTTTCAAAATAGCAGTTTTTGAGTTTTCCAAATAGCTGTTTTTGAGTTTTCAAAATAGCTGTTTTCAAATTTTCAAAATAGCAGTTTTTGAGTTTTCAAAATAGCTGTTTTTGAGTTTTCAAAATAGCTGTTTTTGAGTTTCCAAAATAGCTGTTTTTAAGTTTTCAAAATAGCAGTTTTTGAGTTTTCAAAAAAAAGCTGTTTTTGAGTTTCCAAAATAGCTGTTTTTGAGTTTTCAAAATAGCTGTTTTTGAGTTTTCAAATAACTGTTTTTAAATTTTCAAAATAGCAGTTTTTGAGTTTTCAAAATAGCTGTTTTTGAGTTTCCAAAATAGCTGTTTTTGGGTTTTCAAAATAGCAGTTTTTGAGTTTTCAAAATAGCTGTTTTTAAGTTTTTAAAATAGCAGTTTTTGAGTTTTCAAAATAGCTGTTTTTGAGTTTCCAAAATAGCTGTTTTTGAGTTTTCAAAATAGCTGTTTTTGAGTTTTCAAAATAGCAGTTTTTGAGTATTCAAAATAGCTGTTTTTGAGTTTCCAAAATAGCTGTTTTTGAGTTTTCAAAATAGCAGTTTTTGAGTATTCAAAATAGCTGTTTTTGAGTTTCCAAAATAGCTGTGTTTGAGTTTTCATAATAGCAGTTTTGAGTTATGGCTGATTATAGTTGGATTGATCTTTAATCTAGGCTAAATTTGTGATAAATCACTGCCAGTGGGCGGACAGCTCAAAATCTTTATGTAATTCTCTAAATTTCTTCCCTAAATCTTGGAAAGTCATTGAAAATGTTGGAAAAATCTATTCATGCTAGAATTTAATTGGGGGTATGGTAAAGACTTGAAAACGTCTGGTCATAATTAGCTGCATCACTTCAAAGAATTAAGATAGATGTTTAAAATGCAAAAATTTATCAAACAAAGTACCACTGTAGTACATCACAAACACTACTTGCATACAAATTTGCATATTGCTACTGTGGCATTCAAAGTGGTGTATAATACTTTATTTTCAAATGATTCTGATTTATTTATTTTTATTTTTATTTTTAATGGTTTTGATATATCTTAAAGCAGTTTAGCTAATGTCCACCTACTGTGCCTTGAATTCAAGCTTCGTACGTTTTTTTTTTATTTTATAAAATTTTCCATTTATACTTTAAATTTGTAAAACAGAAGAACTTTCTGTTATGAAATTTGGATAAATGTAGATCTAAAAACAAAATCTTTAAAATGGTCAGTTTTAAAGAAGGCATTAAGTCAAATATTCTAGCTTTACATATGATAGAGAATTAAAAAATAAACCAACTACCATAAACCCCATCATAAAATCTTATTCCATTCTCAACTTATTAAAGCTTGAAGTTGTAACATGAACGCTGCCACTTTGTCTAATTTTATATCAAAATCATGCCAATGATGACATAATTTGCCCTATGTGCTAGCACACAAAGTGTATTTCTTTAGAATACTCTTAGAAATTTTCCTTCTAAAATGCTTTGACATGAAGTTCTTGCCTCAGTACAACCTTCCCAGAGCTTCCCTCGCACCCCACTACTTAATTGCCGAGTTCTTCCACAAAAACCCTCCGGATTAAATTGATCTCCTTCCTTCATCATGCTTTCCTTTACAACCATATTTAGTCCTCCTCTCCTACACCCCTCTCTCTACTTTGTTTTTTTCACCCATGCACCTCCTCTCTCGATCCCAGCTTTCTGACTTTTAGTTTTTGTATTTCTCCAATCTCCCCGTTTTCTTTCCTTTCTACCTCTAGAATGATCTAACCTCTCAGGCACAATTTGACCCTTGTTGTTATGGTGCCGTTAAGCCCTCATCAAACGAAACAAAAAAGCATGAAGTTCTAAGGGCTTGAATCATTAATATCATATGCAAATAAAAATTCATAGACCCATGTAAAGTAAAATGTATTTCTTAGAAGCTCATGGACAATTTTATAGAAGTAGATCATAATCTGTACTGGGTGTATGAAATCATTTTTAGAGGCATATGAATAAAATGGCTGCTACCATACAAGTTTATATTGACATAATCAATTAAATACAACAAAAAAATGCTTGATTGATTTGCATGAAGTGGAATTTCTTCAAATGACTTATCAATATTATTTCTGTCATATTAAATGAGTAAAAAACCAGATGTCTCTTTTAAAATTTGTTGATGATATTTTGATCATTATGCATAGATTCTAGCCAATGCTTCCTTATATCATATTTCATTTCTAATCTCTCTTCCATATTGCATATATTACTACATTGAAAAAAAAAATTGTGAGACATTTCTGAGGATCTACATTTTTGGAAGTTCAATTAAGCAGTGCCTCCAGCTAAGAAGTAAACTTGAAAGTCTAATATTCTTATTCTCTTCCCTGATAACATATGCAAACTCCCTCATAATTAACTTCACTTAATACTAACCTGTGAACAGTGGTGTTAGTAGACCCTTTAGATTGGGATGGGGAGGGGGTGTAAAATTACAAATTTACCGATGAAAGAGCTTGATGCTACCAACAAAAATATATCCACATTCAGGGCCCCCATGATGGAAAATTTTGAAAAGCAAAAAAAAAGAACAAACAAACAAACGCAGAACGAGTGCCATCAAATTGATTTTTTTCAATTTGTTTCGTAAAATTTTCATCATCTTTCATGGAAGTTTTACCAACACGGACCTTGATTTACCCACAGGTCTTTAATTTTACTGACAACTTTAGTAAAAATGGGGGGTGTAACACCCCCACACCCCTCAGGTATTTACGCCCCTGCCTGTGAAGTCCTTCTAACATTATTTTTACAAAGTATTTCACGTTGTTCCAAAGCTGTATGGAAACTAAATAAACAAGCAATGCTTTTTATACAATATTCAACCCATAGCCCAACAAGTTTTGTATCCAACCATGAGTTTTGATGTCAATGCCCAAATAGTGGGAGTTAGGAGAGTGATGGTGGGAAGGGGGACAAGAGGTTTGTATATGGGTTTTGGATCACTCATTTTTTCTCATTACCAGCTGAGATACCAAAGATTTAGGAATCATTGAGGGGATGACAGGAGGGGGAGGGGGCAACACTAAACTAATTTAATTGTAGAATATGCTATTACAAATGTCATATTAGTGTCTTTGCAATTGTTTTGGGTTAACTCAAATGAATTCAACCTTTTATCTCTACACCTGCCACGCACCCTCCCCTTCGAATTGAAAATGGTGCTGATGCTATACACATCTTTGACTTACCTGCAAAATGATGAAATCTGGTTACGTAGAGGAATAGGCCAAATGCAGCCAGAATGAGGCCGAAGCCCACTGCACCAATCACAACGAAGACAAAAACGAGAGAATGGTTGGTCACGTGACTTGAGAAGTTTGTGTTGTTCTTGCCAGGAACATTTACATTACCTGATAAGATAAAGAAGAAAGGATGATACAAAGAAGTAGATTCTGCTATGCATTAAAGGTATATGGACAGGTAGAGACATACACACACATGTAGAGACATACACACAGGTAGAGACATACACACAGGTAGAGACAAACACACAGGTTGAGACATACACACAGGTAGAGACATACACACATGGTAGAGACATACACACAGGTAGAGACATACACACAGGTAGAGACATACACACAGGTAGAGACATACACACAGGTAGAGACATACACACAGGTAGAGACATACACACAGGTAGAGACATAAACACACAGGTTGAGATATAAACACAGGTAGAGACATACACACAGGTAGAGACACCCACACAGGTAGAGACACACAGGTAGAGAAATACACACAGGTAGAGACATAAACACAGGCTGAGACATACACACAGGTAGAGACATACACACAGGTAAAGACATGCACACAGGTAGAGACACACACACAGGTAGAGACACACACACAGGTAGAGACACACACAGGTAGAGACACCCACACAGGTAGAGACATACACACAGGTAGAGACATAAACACAGGTAGAGACATACACACAGGTTGAGACATACACACAAGTAGAGACACACACACAGGTAGAGACACACACACAGGTAGAGACACACACACACAGGTAGAGACATACACATGCACCAGAAAGAGCTCTATATTCTGAGCAAGATATGTCTTTAAATTACACCAAAATCAGTTGCTGGGTTTAGCTGCAAGTAAAATCTCTCATTAGTTGAGAAACATATTATTTTTTATTCCTCAGAAAGTTGTGAAACAATCAAAAAGATGGTTATGATTTGCTGGAACAAATTTTGAATGAGAAGGACAAGTCATGGTTGCGATATAAACAAAGGAAAGGTCAAAATGTGTAATGCATTTAATTCTATACATTTCTGTCAGTCACTGCGGAAAATTCATCATCCAAATATTTTTCTCATGCTAGATTTTCTTGAGGGCAAGATTCAAAACTCATCATATTCAAGTGCTTCTCTCCAAATAACATTGGCAGAAGATTAAAAAGCAATAAGTTAACAAATTCATGGGATTTCTTGTTGTGATGTCATTAAATTTCAATGAAATTTGCATGATTATTATAATAAGGCCTCAATATTCAACATGCTGTAACATTGCAATTTTTAACCCATTTGTATTAAGCTTTTTGCTTTTTTCATGATTTATAGCATATTTTCTTCCAATTAAGGGAAAGGTATCGTCCCATAAATAACTTTAGAGGTGAACGCTGCTATGATGGTAACGTTACTTCCAATTTTCAATTTTTTCTACTGATTACGAGAAAACTGTCATGTTATCGATAACACATGTAGGCCCCTATGTTCAGTCCGGCGGATGTGTGATTGATAACATCGCAGATTTCTCGCGATCAATAGGGAAAACTGAAAAACGAAAGTGACGTTACCAGTAGGTCACTTACCTTCAAATATATTCATGGGGCGACACCTTTCCTTTAAGCTCCAGTTGTTGCTTCCTCTCAAAAAATCTTTAAGGATATTTCATTGTATATGACAGAAGACAATATAATAACACTGCTCGTTAGCGAGGGTATTTACAGGAGTTATTCTTACCTTCTATGCCGTAAAAATATACAATCAGGTCTCATAGACCTGATTAACCACTTAACACAACCAACAATCAAAAGCTACCTCCATAGCCAAGTTCCCTTAAGGGCCATTATCTCCTTGGTATGCACACTCACTTTGTTTTAGCACTGTGGTATAAGGGGGGTTACACATTGCTAGTCTTGGAATTTCTTCTTGTAAGTTTTACTGTTTTAACCGCTGGTTTCTCTGCTTATTTACCCAATGGGTAGAAGATAAGGTATAACTGGAAGTATCTTACAAACAAGAAGGTTTTTGTTGTGACTAAACCAATCCAACTAAAATTGTATTTGTATACATTACAAGACTGTCATTTTATTTGAAAAATGCAAGAATTGATTGTATTGGAACTTACTAGCTTGTGGTCCAGTTTGAAAACCGACTTCGAAGACCTCTCCTGGTCCAAGCTTATTCCTGGCCCAGATACTAAATTCATAACTTGCATTCTGAACGAGATGCTCTAGGTGGTATTCACCCTGAAAAAAAATATAATAGGCGTATATAATCAAAATGTACTTAAAAAAGAAACCTGACTAAAAATCATTCTCATAGGAAAATCATAAAATCCAATAAAAATAAAATAAATGTCACTCCATACCACAAAACAGACAGATATACCACAGGGGTGGTGTCAATTGGTGTAAAATGAGACCCCATTTATTGATAAGACCCATACCTGATTGACATATTGAATACAATGACATGAATGGATTGGTTGTGATTGGCAGGTGGTATAGGAAGGGTCACCACTCAGGGGAGAAAGAACCCACAAATTTCAAGCTTTGGTATAGGAAGGGTCACCACTCAGGGGAGAAAGAACCCACAAATTTCAAGCTTACAAATGGAACAATTCCAGTAGTACTTTAAGTTGCTATCAAATGTTGCTGCTTTTTAGGAAACCTTCAATTTTCGGCATAGTTCTTTAATTCTCTCTTGCTTTCTTCAAAGTACAATTTTTCTTTAATTTTGTATTGATTATACCTCAATTATACTTCCCAACTGGGAAGAGACCTGGGGGAGGGGGGAGCATTTCATATTAAAAAGTGGTAGGGGTGTGCAGCCCATTAAACACAAACCATACCCATAGTACAACGGTTTTTTTTTTTTTTATATCTGCAGCATCGAGTATTCAACAAAGATATGTGAAAAATGACCAGCAGTACAAAATTAACAGGGTAAAACAGCATTTTTTGGGACCTGCACCTCGAAAATGATGAAAAAGAGACATCTGCACTGAAAATGATGCAAAAAAAGGCACCTGCTCCTTCTAGCGATATTTAATAATCGCACATTTCGAGCAGCCTGTAATGCACCCCTCTAATTAGCCCTATACCACTGTATACACCTCACTTATGGAAGGGAAGAGAGCATGTAACAAGAAGGTGAAATCCTCTCAGGGTGTATGCATGCTCCCTGCTTCCTCTGCAGATTAATGACAGCCCTTAAATTTGAGCTTCATTGAGACTTACACATTTTACTTTCACAGGGATTTTGTAGTAACAGTTTACTTACAACTTCTGTCACAATATCTGTGTCAATTGTCATCCATTGTGTAAGGGTTGGTTGGACCTCCCTCAGCTCCATGGTGACTCCCACCAATGGGTAACCTCCGTCACTGATGATGGTCCATCCTATTGTGGCAGATGTGTTTTTGGCCTTGATGGTGACATTTAATGCCAATGGTGCAGCTAGAATCAAATAAACTGGACACCATCAGAATGGACATCATCAGATTTATGGACAAGGTGGGGCTGGGGTATATACCATTGTCCAATACTTTATTTACATGGTTCAAATATAAACTGAACAGATTGTAGTGTTTGCAATCAAATACAAATTGTCCCTGTTGCTGCTAAATTTTGAGTGGTGGATATTGTGTGAATTTGAATGCTTACAAAAGAAGGATAAAGGAGCTTAGGTATCAAAAAAAGAGTTGAAAAAGTAATTTTATCAAAGTAAATTAATAACTGTAAGCTGGAAGAGGTTTTGATTCCATTTTCTGTTGCCTTAGATTTTATTTTATATAAGGTTGTAGAAATTTAAGAATTAAATAACTCGTCAATAGAAATCAGTGGTGTTTTGAATAAGAAAATTGATCATTTGCATCTTATCATCGACTTTACATTGGCTGTAGCTATGCAGGGGCTTAGCAAAGATAAAATGTCAGGGGGGCCAAGTCAAACCAAAACATGCATGATCTGCATAATATGTTTTATGGACAGTTTTGTTGTGATTAATGAAACATATTGGAACAAGTGTGCAGAGTCTCATAATCGGGGAGCAGAGAGGAAGGTACTCCGCAAAGGTTTTTTTTCGAGTGGGAAAATAGGGAAATTATCAACAAAAAATTAAAAACAATTTTAGTAAAATTATTCAAAATTTTGGTAAAATTTGGCAACCATTTCCCGATAATTTATGTTTTTATTGAAAATCGAAGAAAGTGCTCCCAAAATGAAAGAAATTTTCCAAACATTGAAAGAAACATATCCTAAAAAATTAAAAAAATCTATCAATAATCAGATTAAAGATGCCCCAGAATGAAAAAATTTACTAAAAAATTAAAAGAAATTCACCAAAACCTGAATAAAAATTGCCCTAAAATAAACTAAGGAAATTTCCCAAACATTGAAAAAATCCTAAAAATTAAAGAAAATTTAACAAAAACTGAAGATAAATTGTCCCAAATGAAGGAATTTCACCCAAAATTGAATAACAATTGCCCCAAAGTTAAGGAAATTTCCCAAATATTGAAGGAAATTTCCCCAAAATAAAGGAAATTATTGAAAATTGCACGAGAATTAAGGAAATTGCCCAAAATTGATACACAAAATTGTTTCAAAATGAAGCAAATTTACTAAAAATTGAAGAAAATTTATCAAAAATCGAATAGAAATTGCCCTAAAATGAAGGGAATTTCCAAAACAATGAAGGAAATTCACAGAAAGTTAGAATTTTTTATCAAAAATCAGATTAAAAATGCCCCAAAATGAAGGAATATACCAAAAATTGAAATAGATTTACCAAAAATTGAAGAAAAATTGCCCTACAATGAAGGAAACTTTCTGAAAATTTAACAATGTTACAACCAGTAGTGATAATTTTAGTTTTAAAATTTGCATTCATGGGCATTTGGTTTAATTGCATAATAATAATAATAATAATAATAATAATAATGTATACTTGATAAAGGGCGGTATTTGCCGAAAGGCACTTATGGCGCTTTGCAAAAAAACAAGCCAGTTAAACACTTCAAACTCATCCCAGGCTGGAATAAATATACAACAGGAGAGGCATTAATTGGCTCAATGGTCCCCCTCTGCACCCCTCCTCTCTCATTTGAAGGTAAAGGTATTCCTTGTAACATTGCTAATATGATCAGATTTATTGGTGAAGCAAATTTTTTTGAGACAAGATTCCCTCTAATTGTCCTCATAGTGCAATTCAAGTGAAGGTAACTTACTGTTGACTTTAACTCTGATCTGCTGGCGTGCTTCCCCAGCACTGTTTTGTGCTATGCAGATGTAGTGACCGTTGTCCCTTATGTTAAGCCTCTTGATAATCAACAGACCATCACTGACCTGCAAAAAGGATGTTATAAGGACACAAATTGCTGTATATTGTCACTGAATTTCTATATGTAGAGGAATAGGTGTAAGGGATGGGGGGCTGCAGCTTCCCCTCCCCCCACATTCGGGCAGCATATACACAATTTTTCTGGAATTTTTTTGACATTCTTTTGATACCAGACAAACGTACAAAAGAAGTGAAATCAATTAGATTAGTTAATCAAATTCTTGTTTTGAAACATGAAATTTGAAACAAGAATAAAAGAATAATCAAATAATTATAATCTTAGAAATGCATAGCAAACATCCTTTACTAAACTCTCTATAGCAGTATGTATACCTCAAGAAACACGATGACTGAACACAGAACCACACTTCCTTTGCTGGCATAAATGTAACTGTAATTAATGCATATGCATGATTATGAGGGCCAAAGGCGGGACATTTGGGCCTCTAATTTCTTTCTGTATCTGTATCTTTTTTATGATTGTGACTTCCCTCCCCCCTCCTCCCACCCCACTTTTGCTTGGCAACTTTGATTTTGTGACTTTGCCCCCAACCCCATGTTTGATCAAAAAATCATGCCTGTGTCATAAGGAATAGCTTGCTTAAACCTTTGAGAAAAGTGAAGATAAGAAACATCAATGATGTAGTAGCTCAACATAATTTGGAGGTAGGGCATGATGATGGCATTTGTTGTGAAGGTTTTCGGAATGATAAAGGGGTCCATTTTTACAATATTTTTGCTGAATACTCAATAGTGCAGGTATCAAAATTGACTTCTTTCATTCTGTGAGTGACAAAATTAAATAATTTCATACTACAGGCATAGAAAAGTGTAAAATGTGCCCTTTTTCCGAGAGGAAAAGTGCCCTTCTAAAGAGGACAAGTGCATTTTTAGAAAGGAAACATGTCCTTTCAAACATTGCAAAACTTTTTTTTCAAAGACTATATATCTGATTTTTTCATTAAAGAAAGTAATTCAAATATTGCCCTAAAATGAATAAAATTATGAAATTTCACACGCTTCGTGCACACATTAATCTAAGCCCAGGCCATTGTCTTGACATCAACTAATGTGCCCTCCCCAATCTTCCTTTGTAAAGTTGAAAATGTGCCCATTACAGAGATAAAGATAAAATATCAAAACATATTTAAGTCCCCTTATATAATTGATCTTTGTTATTGACAGATTGAGCTTAGCACAAACATGAAGTAAAATACCCCAAATTTCACTCATGGAGCAAAAAGTTAATGAGGGTCCTGGAAGTCTCAATCCAGTGATTTCAAGATTGATGATAAACATTTTCTAATTTTTGTAGATTTTGGTTTAAAATTGTTTTGGACCAAAATAAGTTACATTTTTGAAGATGTAAAACGTAAGAATGAAAAATGGTCGGGCCAACACATGCTAAGACTGCTCATGAAAATTAGAATGTGCCGCCATCGCATAGCGTGTTTGTTAATTTAACTAGTGCAAGTACCCATCCATCGAGCATACTCGCACAAATGTTCATCTATCTAGTGTAGACCGCACATCTACACCCACTCAATCATATTTGTACATATCCATCCCAACACCAGAGCTGTAATACTCTTTACAAAGTTTGAGTTGGGAGAGGGGCACATGGGGCCATACATTTCCTCTATAAAGTATACCTTATGTTTTCTGTTTTTTTTATTCTGTCAGAAGGAGGGGGGGGGGACAAAGCTCCTGTCATTCCCAAGGATTACAGCCAGGCTGGTCTATACCCACCCAAGCATATCTGTGTTTGTTTGAAGTAATTGAAAAATATGAATAAAATACTCTGTAGACCAGCACCCCTGTCCCCTCCCATCCTTTCCCCCATAGCTAAGCAGCCATAGGGATTTTTGTTGTGGGGACAAAACGGGAATGAAAATCTCTTTAAATTATACATATAATTCAAACTTGTCTGTATGATCTATTACAAATTTATGATCAGCTAATCTTGGGAGGGGGAGACAATAATTGCAGCCCCTTGCCCTTATGGCGAGCCGCTCTAACTGCATCCCCTCAATATCTTTAAAGTGCTTGGACTCGACCAGAAGGAAGACTGAATGAGCACACTTTCTGTGTTTAAAGGTAATTGAGGTCTGACCAATATTTCTTTTTATCTTGTTTTAACCTGTCTGTATCATGTTCCACCAGCAGGTATGATTTTCACTATGTGTTGTTTAATTATTTCAGGACCACGGTAGTCCATATTACAAATGTTAAAAGTTTGGCCTGAAAAATGTACAAAAATGTATCAAGAAGCATTATATGCCTCAAATAATATTGTTTTTAATGAAAACGTCATCAAAATTGATACGTAAAAGTTCATATTAAAGGATTGTATTACCATGTTTAGTGTGGTTACGGTTTCCCCCCGTACGAAATTGCATCATATTGCGGATCTGAAATAGCTGAGTGTAGGATTTTACAGTTCAATTTCACATATAGTGACAGAAGAAACTGCCTCATGGAGTTGTCATTCCAAATAACAACTCCCTGCTCGAGGGTAGTAACAGCTGTATAATGACCTAGCAACCTGGAGACTATTCGGAAAATATTGCTGGCAAATTCCGAGTCAATGTTATTATATATGCTAAATTTAATTAGGATGCACCGAGTGAAAAGCAAGTTTCTTGAGTCATTTTGGTGAGTTTAGGAGTGCAAAATTAATTAAAACTACGCACCAAAACAAACATTTATTGCATCCATGAATCAATATATTTAAGGCAAACTTAGCAACACAGCAAAATGTCAAAGAAATGCTTAAGATATGATGAGCGCTGCAAAAATAGCACTTGTATCGAATGAAAATCTGGCTTTTTTGGACTGATTGCTCAAGCTCAAAATCTCTTTAAAGGGATGTTGAACTAAAAATCATATGCCATGGGAACTTTAGAATATTCTCTTTATCTAATAATCCAGATATGATGCACTTACTATTCTGTTGGAGTCATTGTATAGTTGAAAGCCATCCTTAAGCCAAGTGATTGTAGGTCTTGGTACTCCAGCTACAAAGCACTCAACGGTCAGTGACCTGTGGAAATCTCCCTCAACGATCCTTGGCAAGAGAGGTACAAAAGATGGACGCTCTGCAAGTAGAAATAAAAATGCTACAGGATTAGCACAATGGGCAAGTGTGTTCAACAGGAAAACAGGGGGGTGGGCCTGAAGAGAACAAAGAAGGAAACAATTTAGTGAAGTAAGTTTTACAAAATTTAAATTAGTTATTCCAATTGAAAGTATAAACAAATTGTGTAGAAAATTACTGAAATCATGAATGTATTGGCCCCTTTGTCCCCAAATTAAAAATAAGGGCACGTTGTTACAATTCCTGCTCATGAATCAGACTCACGGAAAAAAAAGGGACGTAATTATCCACGTTTATATTTAAGAGAGTCTGAAATTTGGAACAGAAAACACCCACAATATATGAATGAAAAGGATGATCTTTAGTAGATTATATAATCATGATTAAAATGTTACTCTTCTTACCAACAATTAAAACATGAGTTGATTTTCTGATGATCTCTGGTTCGTAGTTGACCCCCATCTCTTTGGCCACACATGAATAGTTGCCCACCTGATTCTCGGTCACTCGCATGATATGCAGGTCAGTATCATTAATGAAGAGGTGACAATTTTCCAACCTACAAATAAAAGCATCGATCCATAAAGATTTGACCCCTCAGGCCCGTAGCCAGAAGGGGTTTGTCCGAGCGAACGAACCCCCTTTTGTTGAGAAAGTTCCCTTTTGAAATCTAAAAATGTAATAAGCACCTGGGATTTCAAGTTTTGTTGCCCTTTTAAGTGAAAAAGGAACCCACTTTTCAAATTCCTGAACCCCTTTTTGTTGAGAAAGTGCCCTTTTGAAATCTAACAAAAAAATAAGCACCCAGAATTTTAAGAATTTGTACCCTTATATACGAAAAACGAACCCCATTTCAAATTTCTGGCCCTTTACCAATACCACTGATAGGGATATTGTAAGGCCTGCCAGACTCCCAGACAGATTGTCACTGTGCCCAAGGAGCTTCTACACATGGAGATCTGACGGTCGTAAAACCTTTGAAGCAATGTGTGTAGCCGCCGTCGTAAAACTCCTTAAATCACTCATCGAAGGTCGTAAAAAAACTCCAATAAATCACTTCACACTATGCGCTCTGACACCGCTCTCGTGGAGCTGGCCCGATTACGTAATAGGTGTACCAACTTGTGTGTAACGATCGTATATACACAATTACATATACTGCATTTCTTGGCAGTTTGGGGTGCTTAAGTGAACAATATTCAGGCTTACGGAAAAGAAAAGAAGCTTCTTGTCTTCTGACTTACCATATCACATGTACCCAGGCAAATGTCTTTTACCACTTTTTAACAAGATATAAAAAAATCAGTACATTTTGGGGAAAATTTGCCTCCTGTCGCCACACTTTTTTGATGAGAGGTCTAGCCCCCACCCCCTCCCTTTCTTTTACACACACTTTCCAAATGAGAATTACGTCTCTAGCTGGGTACTTGCCAAACAGTATGTAGGACTAACATTACTCGCTGTGGGTACTTACTCTGACATTGACAAATTTTGAGCCAGATTTGTTTACGGGGGTTGTGGGGAATGAAGCAAGTGAAAAGGGATTTTGTCAAACACAAGTAAGGACCAGGTACTCACCCTGTGACATTTACCTACTACAATGAGTCATCCTATGTGACATTTACCCACTACGAGGAGTACCCACTCTTGATATTGATCAAATCCAAATCAGACTAGTTTACGGGGTGGGGAATGAAGTGCAATGGGCTTTAATCAAACACAAGAGGCCAGGTACCCACTCTGTGTGACATTTACGCACTACATACTGTATGTAATATTTACCCACTGACAGTACCAACTCTGACATTGACCAATTCCGACTTGTTCATTGAGGTGAGGAATGAAGCATTTGATGAACTCTAGAGAGGACCAGGCCAATAGGCAGAATACCTTTCCTTTTGTCCCCCTCAAATTCAATCTATAGGGGCCCCAGGCCCCTGAAAGCTCTATTTGTTTGGTGGTCTTGGGAAAGTGACTGTATGGAATTCAGGATTTTGTGAAATTATGCCTTAAAGGCCTTACCTTACAGCCCTTAAGGACAACAGTATATACCAGCTAGGTATAAATTTACAAGTCATCATTAATCCCCACCCCTACCAACACCAAAAGGACAATAGAAAGCAAATCCAGTGGTCAAAACAAGATTTATTGAAATAGATCAACTTCTGCAAAAAATATGAAGAATACTCAACTATCAAGATTGATCTCCATAAATGCAAAATAAACGATTATGAATTTTGCAGCACTTTTACCTGGAAAAATAGTAACTAAATATTCCAAAGTTACCCAATTATGATATGCATTTCACCCACAAACCAATCATGTTAAGTGTTACAAAGAAAGACTAAAGATAAGCAAAGTAAAATGTGTTAATACATTTTCAAAAAACATTTTCAAATACATCATACAATTAACACACAACGAAAGTCTCTTATAAATGAAACTGACATATTCTCATAATTAATATCTTTCCAATTCTGTACAGTAACAGAAGAAAATAGATTAAAGAAAAATTACTGTTGAGCCTGTAGCTGAATTCTAAGTTGTTGAAGACCTTAAATACCTACTTCTTTCCTGGGATATAGTGCATGCAACTTGTATTTTACCTGACAAATAATTCAAACAGTAAGTTTATGCCCACGTATAATAAAACTCTTTCTGTCTCTCTTGAAGCTTCTCAACCTCAGCTTCATAATATCATACTTGAAACAATGGAAATGTGGACTCATTTATTTATAGCATATAGCATTTAACTAGTTGCTCTGCAAATGTTAATGAAACCTTTAGTGTTTACATTTCCAAAGGCACCTACTAGCATCACCAACCAAATTAAATCAAGTTCTGTTGTGTGCCTTTGTTGTGTGTAATCGGATTTCCCTTTTGATTTGCGTTTATCTGTAAATATTCATCTTTTTCTACAGTACCATACAGATAACATTTGCTGTAAAATCTGAACAGCTTAAGACTAATTAATAGTCACATTAAATATTTTATGTGAAATCGGTTGAAGTAAGTTTCTATAAAACTTCCCTATCAAATTAAGAACGAACAAGTATAAAGATTCGAGACACAATTTACCTTTCTAAAATGGTGAAAGCCAAATAAACTTATAAATAAACCTTATATTACACTCTTGCATTAATCATTTAACTTTTTTTTAATTTTTTTATAAGAATCAACAAGACACACATAAGTTAACTATTAATGTGCAGTAAACATTTAGCACAAGACACTGCATAATACTTAATAAAACTGCCTTACAATTGAAAAAAAAACATAACCAAAAGCAAGAAAAGCATAAGCAAAAGCCATACCATCAATATGTAATTTTTTTTTTTTTTTTTGGTCGCCCATAGTCAAGTTTTTGTGAATGCAATAATTCAACACTTTTAGTGATGATTTACATACATAACGGGGTTGATGTTGTCTTATTTTGCCAACCCCAAGATATTTGCGCATAGACTACTAATCCAATCAATAGTGGCTGAGGAAGTAGTGTTATAAGTATGAAGCACAATAAACATCAGGATCGTCTACTAACTGTGGTGTAGCTGTTATCATACTTGTCTACAGACCACAAGGCCCTGGGTTCAAGCCTGGGTTAGGTGGACACGCCAGTGTACCACAACTGGTTATCCATCAAAGGCCGTGGACATTGACTTGGTTGTCGATGTTATGTCTGTCCGTACGTCCTACCTATGTTCTTGTCCCGGTCGTATAAGCGTTTCGTGATGGCATTGTTACTATCATAACCGAATCACGCAGGCGGCGACCCGTCATTGTAATTGTGTGTTCACTCGTCGTCATCGCGTCAGGATGTCAAGCAACTTTCTCAAAACCAGATTCCCTCTGTAACTGTAGATAGCCTACTAGTATGATAACAAAATCAGTCAGATTTGTATAAACATCATTTTTACTCTTTTACACCTATTTCTACATAAATGTTTTTAAATCTGCATTTCCATTTTAAATTTGCATTCCATTTTAAATATGCATTGCAATTTTAATGTTCGGTACTTTGTAACTTATGAATTTTAAATTTTTGTTTATTCTATTCCATTTTTATTGTATTGTACAGCGCTTTGAGATTCTTCTGAGTTAAAGGCGCTTTATAAGCACCAGCTATTATTATTATCTATAATGATATTAGGAAAATAATTTACAGAAGGGCTAATGCAGTTCATCTGATATTAGGCCTATCTGATATTTGACCACCTTTTCCTGTTTGGCAGAGGCTCGTCACTTATTTCTGCTTCACTTGGTTGACAGGCAGTTACATTGCTTTTTAATGCTCCAATTTCTACCTGCAACAACATTGGTTTAGCATGTGATGTCCAAACTGCTCCATTGTTGGGTTGTCATGGGAACCTCTGGCTCCAAGCTGTTTAACAAAGAACTCTTCAATGGGTTCCTGGTTGAACTTGTCGCTTAGTACAAATGTCTTACCTTCTACTTGCAGCAAGTCCTTTCTAATTTCAACAAATGAGTTCACTATGAAAGAAAAAGAGAACAAGAACTGTTGTAACTTGAATTTTTGATGCTGATTTCTTTAAAAAAAACACAGTATATGAAACCTGTGACATTGATGTGAAAAAAACAATGAGTTTTTTCTTTTATTTATTTTATATATTATCATTTATTTTTGGGGAAGGGGAGGGGAGGAGGAAGGGGGGGGGGAGGAGGAAGGGGAGGAGGAGGAGGAAGGGAGGGGAGGAGGAAGGGGGGGAGGAGGAGGGGAGAGGGGAGGAGGAGGAGGGGAGGGGGAGGGGAAGGGGAGGAGGAGGAAGGGGGAGGGGGAGGAGGAAGGGGAGGAGGAGGAAGGGGAGGGGAGGAGGAGGAAGGGGGGAGGGGAGGAGGAAGGGGAGGGGGGAGGAGGAAGGGGAAGGGGAGGAGAAAGGGGAGGGGAGGAGGAAGGGGAGGGGAGGAGGAAGGGGAGGGGAGGAGGAAGGGGAAGGGGAGGAGAAAGGGGGAGGGGAGGAGGAAGGGGGAGGGGAGTAGGAAGGGGGAGGAGAAAGGGGAGGAGGAAGGAAGAATTGGATTTTCTCAAATTTAAATGATTTTTGAATTTTCTTAATTTTTATACAACTCTACATTGTTAATGATGGAAAAGGTCCAAGTTAGTAAATTACTTGTGATCCAAAGAAGGTCGAAGGAGCAATCAGATGTTGAATAGAACACAACATGGTAGAGTGTGTGGTTCAGTCTATATCACACACAGAGCCTTTTCTATGGCACACTCTAAAACTGAGGTATTATGCTTATCAAAGGTGTCCAAACAGCAGAAGGCATCCAAACAGCAAAAGGCATCCAAACAGCAGAAGGCATCCAAACAGCAAAAGGCATCCAAACAGCAGAAGGCATCCAAACAGCAAGAAGGCATCCAAACAGCAAAAGGCATCCAAACAGCAAAAGGCATCCAAACAGCAGAAGGCATCCAAACAGCAGAAGGCATCCAACCAGCAGAAGGCATACAAACAGCAGAAGGCATCCAAACAGCAGAAGGCATCCAAACAACAGAAGGCATCCAAACAGCAGAAGGCATCCTTAGGCATTTATTTTTTAAACAAAATAATATTTAACACACCTGTTACGTGAAATCCTTGAGGTGACACGGCTTATGTACTTCTGATTCTCCCTCTTACTGATACCAACAGCTCCTGATCTCTGCTTGCCATTATGACAAAATACCTAAGGAAGTCCTTTACCAACCACTGAAATTAAAACAAAGGGAGTCATTTATCAAAATATGTCATTCTAAATGTTACAGAAAGTGTTTATTACAAGTACCAGTAGAAGTAAGTATTGGCTACACATATTCAAATCCATTATCAGTCTTAAGCAAACCCTGTAAGCATATTAGCATAGCACAAAAAATGCTTTCTAGCACTAAATTTTCACCTGCATCCCTTCTGAGACACAGCACCTTGTTAGTTTTAGGAAAATGCATTTAAATCAAAGACTTCCAGGAATTGAAAATCCCTTTTTAAGGAAAATATCATTTGTCCAAATAATGATATGCATCAATCCTACAAAAAGTGTTCATACACCCAAGGAGTGATCTTTAAATCCCCCTGCCCATGCTGCAACCAACAAATGTCCTAAAAGCTGATGATTGGATATTATTTTAGTAAACATACACATAAAAGTGAATATAAAGCTACAAAAAAAACACATAAAAAATGCTTACCTCAAGCCTTCCAGGTGATGCTTTTTCAATTTCGTTCATAGAGATGATGAAGAGACCTCAAAATGAGATGATTTATTTCCATCTAAAATAAAAAAAAATAATGAGGCAAAATACTAAATAAATTATCATCTTTACAGTATGTACAAATTCTGTGCGCACAGAGTGGTATGAGTAATTAGTAATGGCCAGAAACTTAGCCTATTTATCATATAATTTACTAACATAATAACTACTGCAATATCTTTTGTACAAATGATTACACAGATCAAATGATCACAAACTATTATAGAGTATCTCTAAGCAAATGCTGTACATACATGTACATGAAAATTGATAACTTGTAAATGGCTTCTGCAGTTAAAATGCATTCCTAACTTACAGTAATAACAGTTGATATTGACAATTTAAACACAATAAGATGGCCAGGGATTCAAATGCACAAGTTCACACAAGAGAGTCTCCTTTGAATGATGAATCTGAAATGCGACAGCATTTTATGAAGTGCTTTTGTTCATTCAACTTTTTTCCAATTCACCACTATTTTCCACTTTTTTGTATAATGATTAAGACCCACTTGATCAAATTAAAACAAATCATCCTGGTGGGAAAATTTTGGAGGAACTTTAGAAGCGGATTCTCAAAAAATTCTCAGACTCATGAACTTCAGAGGTGAATGATGTAATCTTATCAATTGTTAAAGAATAGTTTGTGTAATCTTATGGCTCCCATGCAGTATCCCCGGCTACAGCCTGAGTAGCATTTAAGTCGCATGGTCCAGCATCGTACTAATTTCAATAAAAGAACGATGCATATTCATAAAGAAAGAACTTATTATGTATGTTCAAACTATGGCATAATCCTGCCGGCTGGGCAGCAAAGTTGCAAGACCGCCAGCTGTACTAAGCTAGCTTAACTATAAAATGATGCATCTTTTTTTTAAGTATCAATCATAATAAAGCAAATTGAGTATGACACAAAAATTACAGCCTGAAACTATCTAACTATGCCTTTCAAACATTTTAAACCTACAGTTATTATTTTTATGCCATGAAGTGCAGTAACACATCATGGAAAGATGATATAAAAATTATCTTAACAATTTAAAAATGAGAGCCAAAATAGTGCATAAAAAAGAAAAAAAAAAAGGTAGGCGAGTCCTCACCTATTACCCATTGTGTATTGAATCATTGTTTTGCAGGCTAAATGAAAATAAATCAAGGGAATTTTGTTTTGCCTTAGCCTGCACAAACTTCTTAGACACATTACTACAGTGCATCACAAGTGTAGTAATTTTTGAAAGAATCTAGCATTCGATCGCTAAATGCAGCTTCAATTATTTTAGACCTAGGGGCCTAGGCCTAGAATGGGTCCATTTTCTTAGTTAGGCCTAAGGCCTATTTTGCACACTATCTTGTGAAGTTAGCACTGCAGTATTAACACCAGTGGGGCCTAGCATCAGTACCACTTTCTTGACCTTCGATTTTTAATCTTATTCCTACTATTTTAAAACCCAATTATTGATTAATTTCTAAACGTTTTTCAATATAACCCTGGATAAAAAGTAGTTGCCATGGAAACAACCTGAAAATCTGACCAAAAAGTGCCTCAAAAAGTGCGATTTTTCGTTTGGAGAACATTGCACACATACTAAGCGCTGTCAGAAGTGCATAAAGAAAGGTAAACAAGCCAACTTGACCCAGCGTCATTCGCAGGAACCTGCAGGAAATAACCCAAAAAACACAATTTAGGCAAGCTATTTTCCCAAATTTGCTTAAATTAGTAACCATAAATGTCACCGATAATATCAAGATAACTTACGGTAAAAAAATCCGATCGATTTGGGTTTTTTCAGTACTTTGTAACGACTTGCTCTACAACTGCACATGACTTTCATTGAGAAACTACGGCAAATGACACACTGCGCAGCTGTATAACCTATGGTCAGGTCACTTGCAAAATTACCAGAGTATAGTAATGACGTCATTTGCTCGCTTGCTCTAGCGCTCTCAGCGGCTACACACATTGCTTCAAAGGGACTTTTATGGGGCCCATGGGATGTGGTTGTTGAGTGAATCTGCAGAGGATTAAGTTAGAGTCGTGGCGGGGGGTTTTGTCAGTTTTTCTTTGCCGGAGGCTACGTTTTACGACCGTCAGATCTCCATGTGTAGAAGCTCCTTGCTGTGCCACAGAGATGCAGACCATGATAATTCTTGCTTAATATTAAAACAAACTTTGTAAGTTCCAAGTAATTAAAAAACAAGGACCCCACCCTTGGGGCTGACATTTATTCTTTCACCCTTAGTCTATGTAGCCTCCTCCAGGCAATCTAGACATGAAGATCCACCTGTTTGTGGACCAGCTTCTATCAGATGATCTAATAGTGCACTTTCATGCAGTGGAAAAAGCAGCATCCAAAAATGGTGGGGTATATCCTAAATGTTGATCTTGATGTCCAGCAAGTAGAGGGTCCAGACCCTCACATTCTTGACCTATGATTTAAGGCAGTTGTTCTCCTCTTTAAAGTTTAAAACAGTCAGAGCCGACCTACAGGTCAGGTCACATGTTTCCTCTTTATTTTCTTTATTCTGAAAACCACAAGTATTTAGATCAAATTTCCCTTATCAACTGCTCCATACAGTAGTTCTCTTGTTGGTCCTGAAGTTGTTGTGGAAGTTGGTGTTGAGTATCATATTAGTATGGTTGAATGGTTATTTTAATTAAGATCAGTGGTCTCATTATTTGCTACAGCAAGTTTGTGGTTATGATTTGCTGGAACAAATTTTGAAGGAAAAGGATGAGAAAGGACAAGTACATGCATGCAGAGGGCAAGGGCATAGTCACAGGAAAAAATGGGGTTTGCATGGTTCTTGGACATTGCCTTTGCCATCAAAAGTGAGAAAAACTTATCATGGTCACTTGACATCAAAATGGTCAAAAAAGTTGATCAAACATCAAACTTCCATCACCTCTTTTCTCTACAGAAGTTTTGCATTGCAAAGCTAGATAAGCATACAAAATATTATAATACATTTTAAACAGCTAAATACCTTTTTATTATTTTTATTTATTCAATTATAGTATGTTGATCAATATTTTTCTGTATTCCAATCACAAATACAAGCGTAACCTTAGCAAGGTCCTGTACACATACTGGTTAATATTGTTTTTTTCTTTTTGCCTTCTTTGTAAATAGTTGTCTTATTAGTCTGGTGGTTTACAAATAGCAGCAGAAAGTCAGTTTGTGGGCACAACAGAAACAAATTAGAGGTTACCCTTGGCATACTTTTAACAGAAAACTATAGACATAGGTTGTAAAAGAATGCTACCATGAAATTTTTTTATATATTTATGGGAAAATTTAAAGTTATTTTCCTCTTGACATAATAGTACAATGAGCCTTGTAAGAAAATAGGCCACACCCACCATAACAATGCAGTAACTAGGTGGGGGCAAACAAACCTCAAATCATGCATGACTAATGCATTGACATTTAAATATTCATGTGGCCTGCTGCAAATTCTGAGTTTATGACACTTCTTTAGATCTTTAGATTTTTTAGCAAAAGGAATAAACAAAGTTCCATTTTCCTGCTGGAAATTCTAGTTCAAGTGGGGTGAAGCTGGATTTTTTTAACTAGGTTAATACAGAAATTGGAACAAGTGGGTTGAACTAGGTGGAACTGGGTTGAACTAAGTTATCTACTTTGCCCTATTTGAACCCAGTTTAAACCCATTTCAAACCCAGTTCAACCTAGTTCAAACCCAGTTCAACCTTGTTGAAAACTTCAAATGGGTTCAACTGGAATTTACAGCACGATTGCTAACAGTTCTGAGTAACAGGATTGAATTTTAGCCCATAGGGGGCCTGTAAGCACAATTTTTGGTGACCCTCTTCCACTGTGTGTGTGTGTGTGCAGAAATTTGTTTTGTGCAGTATATTGCATTGACTGCACATAACTAGCTAGCTGTACTGTACCAGTACCACATAGGATTTTTTCCCCACTTATTTACACAGATTTTTTGCTAATCAAATTCGTGCGGAAATTCATGACTTGCCCTTCTCCTTGAAAAAATTGTTTCAGCAAATCATAGCCACAAACTTAATATAGCAAATAATGAGACCACTTATCTTAAATCAAATAACCACTCAACCACACAATAAAGACTTTATCTATTGCAAATTTGATACTCAACACTAACTTCCACAACAACCCATGACCAAATGGAGAACTAGTACAATGCAGCCATTGATAAGGGAAATTTGATCCTAATTGCTTGTGGTTTTCATAATAAAGAAAATAAAGATGAAAAGTCTGACCCGACCTGCTTATATATCAGATCGGGTCTAACTATTTAAAATTTTAAGGAGCAGAACAACTAATGTGGTTGAAAAGCTGTCAATCAAGTAACTTAGCCCATACATGTATGAATGCCTGTTATGCAAAAAAACAGGGAAGCATTAATTACCAATTCAGCTTTGACTTACTTATGTGTTTGGAACTGCTTGCATTCAGTCCTGAGTTTCACATTGTTCTTAAACCACTGAATTGAAACCTGACTTTTAGATCCGCCCACAGAACAATTTAAAACAATTGATTGGTTGAGAGACAGATGAGCTTCTGAGGGCGGTTCCTGGATGAAATACAGACCTGCAATACGATGAGACATCATGTAATTAAGCAGATAATATAATTCAGAAATCAGGAAAGTTAAACCCAAGTTTCTTGGGAAAATTAAGGAAATAAAGCGGAGTGGGCAAGACACTTATCAAGAACGGAGGATAACAGCTGATGTATTATAAGAAGAATGGCAACCAAGGACTGGAAAGAGGAGGAAAGGAAGACATTGGAGAAATGACATCACCACTTTTATAAAAACAACATCTTGAGTAGGGTGACAAAGAGCAGATGGGAAAATGCGGAAGGAGTGCAATTCACACAGCAGTGGGAGAATCAGCCTGATAAGTCAGTGAGTGAGTGAAGGAGATAATATCAGTCACACTTGAAAGTAAAATTAGAATGACAAAGGAAAGGGTACAAATTTGCTTACTGAGATGAATTTCCTTTATTTAAAATGAATTTAGGGGCCTGCTCAATTGCAAACAGGGCCCGGTCATGGACGTGTCTAGCTTTTAGTTTTTTTTTGGGGTGGGTGGGAGGAGCTTAATCCCAATTAAAACATATCTTATTAAGAATTTATCTCCCTTTTTGGGTCTTAAAAGTTGTAGAATTTTATTGGAAGATTTGTGGCATGCATGGTAAATTATGTTCCAAAAATTATAAGATTATTGGTCCCAAAATAAAAGATTTAGGTTAAATAGTAAATTTTGTTGCACAAATTGAGGATTATTGGTCCAAAATAAAGGCATTTAATCCAAATTTGATGTTTCTTGGCCAAAATTGAGAATTTTTGGACCTAAATGGTCAATTATGTTCCAAAAATTAAAGATTTCTTGTTCAACATTAGACTTTTGGTGATATTTGGTTCAAACTTAAAGATTCTTGGTCCATAAATTAAAGATCTTTATTGCTACCCCCACTCACCTCCCCCCCCCTTCCCCCTCCTTCCATGCTAAAATGTTTAGTGTGTAGTGATTTGATTTTAGGCAAATTTTGCCACCAAAGCAATGAAAAATGGAAGGCTTCTGGGGGAAAAACCCCCTTAGCACCTCACACCATTGTAGGTGGTTTATACCTCTCCATACAATTATATTTGTGACCCGCCCCTCTCAATAAGTATGTTCTGGCAGTGCCACTGCATTCACCCCAATAGTATATTCAACAAATAATTACCTTTAATAAATAGGTAACTCCCTTGACTTGTAGTATGGCCAACTGAATTGACAGCGCCGCAGGTGTAATTACCAGTATCCGAACCAACAGTTCTCAAAATCGTTAAAATACCTCTGGATTCAGTTACTCTGCTATTTACCATAATGTCCTTTGATGAAAAAGGAAAACATGGGAATTAATCACCTGATGAGCCAATCTGGACTCCCAAATTTGAAGATGATCTTCTGATACCTGAGGTGAGAATCATCACAAAATTGATATCTTAGGACCCAGGGGTGGTGGGAAGGGGAGAGGTGCTAATGAGGTCAGGTGACATGTGACAACAATATTAAGGGGGGCTACTGAGGTCAGGTAATGTAATAACACATGTTCACCTAAAATTATTGGGGGGCTGAAGACCCCAGCCACCCCTGTTAGGACCTGATCAAGGGGCATAATGGGATTGCTAAAATCCAAGGTGACAGTTTTTCACCTCAGTATTTCCTTCCCAGCTGCAATGGTGGAACAACAAAAATATTGGGGATCTAAACTGGTCAATAAAAGCTATAAAAGCTGAATGCCAAAGACCATGGACCCTGTTGTAACCATGCAAAGAAGAAAACCCCTGTGGGGACTAGGGGTTAAAAAGTCTGCAATGACAGGCAATTCTGTAATTAAAATCATGATATCATGCCCCCTCCCCCACTTTTCTTGACGTTCAAATCTACCCCCCCCCCCCTCCCACAACACTTTTTTGGGCAAACTCAATTTGTGTTAAAAAAAAACACACACACACACAAAAAAAGATATTTAAAGTATTTTGGGGTTTTAATGCCCAACTACTTTTGAAAAATTTCCAATAACATTGCTTTTTCTTCTGTGGTATATTTGCTTACCTTTGCCTTTTAAATATAACAAACATCCAACCCCTAACCCCTGTCTTTCAAAATATCTTTAAGTTTAATCAAATGACTTTGTTTTTTCTGTCCTTATTTTGAAATACTTTTCTGTTTTTTTTAATAAACCTTCTGTTTAGTTCTACCTGGGTTATGTTCATTTGTAGATATCACTATCATGATATCAGAGTTGGTCATCTTCTGAAGATAAAAAAGAGCATGAGCCAGTTCCTTCCCCTCCCCCAGTAATATTTTCAAATTGTTTTTTTATTTTCAGGTTGCCAAAAGGTAGGATATGTCACAAAAGTTTAGACCCTTTTACCTTTTAGGAAAAGTTAGTAATAATTATAATTGATAAAAAAGAATTGACAGAATTATTAAAAAAATTTGATTTTGGTGCATTTTGCTTTTATGTTATGAAAATTTTCTGAAGGAGGGTAGGAAATGGGGGTTTGGACCACCTACTTTTTAACAGGTAATGTTATCATTGTCCTTTGACCCCATCCCCAACTTTTGGACATTGACATCAAAAGTGACAGTTGTTCTCACACTTTTGGGAACTAGTTTTACTTCTGTTTATAATCTCAAAGGAAAAACCATCCTGTCTCCTTCCTTCAAAATGTAAATAGTTGATGCAGAAAAAGGGGAGGGGAGGGGACAAAGGCACCCCTTGGCCTCCCCAAATCCTTTCTATGGTTGATGCTAACAAAGACTTATTTTTGCTACTTACTCGTCCATCCTTGTACCATGTATACGTCGGTGGTGGAAATCCTGTCGCATTACAGAAGAAAGTGACAGAATTACCAATTCTGATTTCAATTTCTCTGCCGTTTTCATAAGCAATCCTTGGTGTAGCTGAAAAACAAGCACAAATATTAATCTGCTTGATATAGGTTATGCTTATGTGCTAGAACAAATGTGATGAGTGGCAACACTACAGGGGGGCATTTTAGACTTAAAATCTCTTTGCCCCTAACTTGCCCCACCCCCAGAAAGATTTGTAAGGTCACATATTGTGTGCAATGTATAGGCCTTTGCCCCTACCAAACAAAGTTGCCCCTCTCTTACCACCCACCCTCCCCCAGCATCAAAATCCTGGCGGTGCCACTGAATGTGATATAGGTGAGAGCTAATTTGAATTACATACTGTATAAGGCGTTTTTTATATACTGGGTAAGCCATTTGGTACTGGTGGGACTACCTGCATATATGACACAAGCAATATGAAAATGAAATATGTTTCATAAGCAATTTTTATATGATTAAGAGAGAACAATTAAGTTTCAAGGGGTCCTTTTGTATCTTTTTGTCATTATTTTCTTCTTAAAATTTAAAAACAAAGTGCAGGATTGTCTGCTAAACCCCTACCCCCTCCCCCCCTAAAAAAAAAAAAAAAACCTTGTGGTTTCTGCTTCTTGTGATCACTGTCTACCAATGCCATTTTGAATTGGCCCACCATTGAAAATTCCTTTAAAAATACCTTGTATGGCTACTAAGCTACAATTTTAGAAAAAAGGTTCTAGAGAGGAGATGGTTCCAAATACATGGAAAGTTGGAACCTTTTAGTTCAAAATAACTCTTAGAAATAATCCCCGGGGAGGAAGGGAACACTTCCATACTAAAGTGGTAGGTATGCGCTGCCCAGAATTTCAAAATTGGACTGCAGTATGAGAGATGTTTTTGGTAACTGCAGTATGACAGTTTATGATTTTAATACCAGCAGTATGAAAAGAAGTAATTTTTATACCTGCAGTACAAAAATAGATAATTTTTCATACCTGCCGTACAAAAATAAGTGATTTTTGACACCTGCAGTATGAAAGTATGCATTTTTTTGAGACCAGCAGTATGAGAGATTGAAATTTTGATACCTGCACTACGAAAATTCTGAAAGAAGGGCAACTGCTCGGGCGGCACATGTATATATACCTCACATAGGGAAGTGCCCCCTCCCCCAAAATAATACTTGAACAACCTGAGAAGGTTCCAAATACGTGACAAGCTAAAACCTTTTTTCTTAGAGTGTAAACATGGAAGCAATGTGGTAGATATATTGAGGATTACAGGGTCTTCTTCCAACTATAGAATTTCTATCAGAAATTTTCAATTATATCAGACCTCTGTGGTGTAGTGGTTAGTGCTTTGTCCTCTCACCTGCAAGTCCTGGGTTTGAATTCCCGGTGGGTCTGCAACCAGTGAGTTCACAACTGGTTATCAAAGGCTGTGGCCTTCTTGATATAATGTCCAGCACTGGATGCTTTCGGGATGTTAAACCTTGCTATGCTATGCTATGCTATGCTATGCTATATCAGCAATATTCATTTTTTTTGGAAAATTTTCTATTGAATTTTTGTTTAAATATGTTTCTATACATGCATGGTGATGAAAATATTTAGTGTGTGTATTTGAATATGTGCATGCAGTAGGAAGGGCAAAAACTCAAAATGTTTCAGGGTTTACAGCACTCGGTGCATGAGAAAAAATGCAATTACCAACTACACTTACCATAAATCACTAGTTCAAATAGCCGGGAAGAACTCTCATTCAGCTGATTAGCCCTGCAGTCATATAGCCCATGATCGCTGACTTCAACCCTGGTAAAGTTGACCTGGGACCAGGCATAACCTGACCCCCTCAGGTTGGATATGGTTCTCCTGGAGGTGGTGGTGTTGATGATGGTGGGGTCCTCTTGAGAATATGACTGGTTTGAGAAGGGAATAACAAATTAAATCAAGATATTCCACTGAATAGATAAATTACCTTACTTATATTAGAACAAACTCAAAAGCAACAGCAGCATTGAAACAGTTTTAGTTTTTTGAAGGTTACTGAAGGGAATATTAGAGGTAACAAAGATCTACAAGTACCAGTTAGATCATATTTAAGCGTTTATGGGTGACATGACATGTACTGATGAAATTGGAAGAAAACTGATGAAATGTACTGATGAAATGTACTGATGAAATGTACTGATCCCCCTCCCCATTAACTTGAAATGTACTGGAAAGTGAAAAGGGGACATGTACTGATGAAATGTACTCTTCTCTGATGAAATGTACTGATGAAATGTACTGATGAAATGTACTGATGAAATGTACTGATGAAATGTACTGATGAAATGTACTGATGAAATGTACTGATGAAATGTACTGATGAAATGTACTGATAAAATGTACTGATGAAATGTACTGATGAAATGTACTGATGAAATGTACTGATGAAATGTACTGATGATGTACTGATGAAATGTACTGAAAAGTGGCATTTCCTAATACCAATGAATAATACCTAAGAATATTTAGGTAATAAATATTGAATTCCATGGAATGCAAGAGGGGTGTGATTCAACCAGGGATCTGCTAAATAGCAGGTCCCTGGTTCAACTTTGGCTAATGGGATTCATGATCAGAACAGGTCCCTGTACTTTCAGAGAAATTATATTAATAACTACACAACAATGTCATGCTGCACATTTTTTTTTAAAGTGGAGGCCAAATCTTGAAATACTTTTACTTTTTGTCATCTTAATATCCATGTTTCAGTTTCACTTAAACATAAGAATTTGATTTAAAAAGTGTGTGTGTGTGCGTGTGGGTGTTCAGGGGGGAGGTAGTCACAAATTGAACTTCCCTGAAAAGTAGGGGGCCATATATTCTCTTCTCTCGATGCCAACAGAAATCAATTTTCCAAAAAAAATTGTATAGTGATATCTAATAGTTTAATCAGTTTGAATTAAGAGTTAATTGACACAATATTTGGAAAATTTAACTTCTCATTTATGTGAATGGTTATCTTAATTAAAATAATACAAATCTATCATTGTCCTGTAATTAGTAACCCTCACTGGAAGTTTATATCGTGTCTCGAAGTGCATAGTCTTTCTGATGTGATTCCTTTAACACTTTGATAACATGTTCTTTGTGGAAGATACCAAATTTCAAGTTTCCACAAGCCTGTTAAAAAGAGACTGAGGGCAGGATTTTGGTCATGGGGAGGGGGACAAGAGAGGGGCAGTTTTGTTTCATGGGGAAAAAACCTATGAATCTGACAAAATATGTCACTTTACAAAATGTTCTGAGGGCAAGTGGGGGCAAAGCAATCTTGTGGGGGGAAATTCCTCCATGCCCCCCTCCTCCTTCATAATAGTGCCACTACTGCTGGTGAAGTAAGTCAATTTAAATGAATGTCATTTTCTTTACATCCTTCCTGGGGTCATGAAGGCCTGCAAGGCTGGTGCTTTTCCCCAGTTTCTGTGGTGCAAATGGATGGAAATCATTGACACCAGTTCATCGCAGGTGAACTCCCATCAATGTTAATACCCACTTAACAGCTGAGCGAACTGAAGCATATGTAAAAGTCTTGCTCAAAGACGAATTGAACCCAGTACCTTTAGCGATACCAAGCTTGACTAGGTCTCTACCACTGAGCTACTGCGCTAATGTCATATACTTTCTGTAAATTACGAAGTCAAAGATTAACTTAACAACTGACTGACAATCTGGAAGTTGTAATTAACACATGTAGCATGTGAGTCATATCAGGGAAGCCTAGTGCCCAGATCAGTGCAAAGACTCTAAATGATGACTGCCTGCTACGTTGATGATAAACCTGTATGTGGAATAACTCATGGTGCTATGACAAACTGCAGGACGGTTTTATATCAAAAGAGTATTAGATCAAGAATGAAATACTCTGCAACTTTAAAATAGTTATGTACAGTAAGTAATGATTTATGCAATTTAAAGTATTGTAGATGGGGTGGGGTGGGCGCTAAAGGGGTGGGGGTGGGCATTAAATGTGTAGGGGTGGGCGTTAAAGGGTGGAGGTGGGAAATAAAGGGGTGGAGTGGGGGTTAAAAGGGGTGGGTTGGGGCTTAAAGGTCATTTTTCTTAGATTGTTTCTATAGTATTACGTTTAAATTTAATATGCAAATTAGTAACAGGAATAAAGGTAATTTGAATTAAATTTAATTGAATTGAAATAAGTGATGAGCAATTTACAACTTGAAATTTTGACTCTTAATTCTTCATGATTTGTAAAATATCTGTCATTAATTTAAATAATTACAAAATGAATGGGAATAGCTGATGATGCTGATGATTGTGGGTACAGCTATGAGTCATGAAGTTATAAGGTCAGAATCAGCTGTTGTCCTTTAAATAATTTGGCAGGGAATTAACAACAATGGATTTACATATGAATATAATGTTCATTCATGCTACACAAATTTGAATACAATAAATATCCATATTTAGACCTGAAAATTTAAAGGAAAAAATTGGACAAGCAGTTTAACTGATTTTAGATGGAATCTTGCAATATTGAAGGTTTTTGAAAGATATAGCTTCTGCATGTGTACACATAAAAAAATTACATTTACACTCAGACTTCAATGTTTTTAGTCTCCCTGATCATTATTACTTCTAAATTAGTTTTGAAAAAGCTTTGAAGCTGTGCTATTCTCTCTAATAGCTGTACCCACAGGATTTCAAGCCACAAAAATAATTTGCCTATCAAAAGTTAGGGAGGGAGGACTGGGAATCACAAAATTACACTGATGCAAACAATCACCATACAAAATATATGAATGCAGGAGATGTCCCCCATCCCCCATAATCTCGCTTATGGTTGTACCCATACATGCTTGTCATACTATCCACAATTTCCATGGCCTTTATTCCCTAAAAGTTGTAATGTTAGAAAACAATATGCAAATGAGCTCTCAATTATGCGAAACATACCTTATACCATTCTATTGTTGGAACAGGTTTACCGGTGACCTTGCATGTAAATGAAGCTGGGTCACCCTCGTGAAGATACACGACTGAATTAGGTGCTGCAATGAACTCAATTCCTTCTGTACAGTGTAACAAATCATTTCAATTCAGTAAAACTCATAGAAAAGATTTAAGTTATATCTTGCATATACCTAAAATACACATCGAATAGAAGTTTCATTGATTTTTCCTACTAATAAAAAACAAGTTGAACAAAATTTGCCAAGTTTTTGATATAAATAAGATTTGAATATACAAGAGAAATTTACATGTCAATATTGTGCCCCGACATCTACAACATTACTACCTGCAGCGCCCTCACTCAATATTTCTTAAAATAGTGTACACGCTGTGTCGCGCTTACACCATTTCCGAAAAAACTCTGTACGTACGTATGTACTGTGCATGAATTGTACACTGTACGCATGGAGTGTGGGGACAGTCATACGTGATTTTCGGTGGCCTTGAGAGGTTTGATTTTCCAACATGTGGAAAATCAGAATGTCGCTGATGTAAGGGTATGAATCTTTCATGATTCTGGGGCACATACACCTAAATGTTGGAAGGAATGTGCTTTATTCCAGCTTGGTAAATCATTGTAAAGTGTCTGCTTTGTGAAAATATACATGTTGGCAATTGTAATATGAAAGAATTAAAAACATATTGCTTAAATTCTTTTTAAGATCATGAAAAGCAGAGGGATAACCCGCCACTTAATCCACTGGATTGAAGTTATTCTTTTTATTTCGAAAACTTGGTATTTGTGAGGTTCGAAAGTACTCATCTGAAATATATTCCAGCATATTTTTAAGCAAGTTACGAATTAGCAATTTCAATTGTGATAACATCAAAACATGTAGAAAAACATATAGGCCTACATGTAGAAAAAAACAGTTTTAACTGGAAGTATGACAAGAGGGATGATACAATGATTTTAGTGTCTAAATATAAATTAGACAAGGATAGAGAGCAGTGGCGTAGCCAGGATTTTTATATTGAAGGGGAGGGGGGAATTTAATTGAACCGACGCAATATTTACTGGTGTAGATGAGGTAATACAGAAGGTGTCAATTTGAGCACAAAGTTCTTGTAAAATTTACATTTTAAGGGCACAAAAGTATGTCACAACGCATAGTAAGAAGCTGTATCATACAAGTCAAAATTCATGTCAAAGAGAGCTATAATACACCATATACAAAACACAAAATCAAAGCGCAAATCACTCGACTTGTTGCCGTGGGGTCAAGGGGCCCACTGAAGGCCCTTGGTGGGGTCCAGGGAAGAAGCCCCAGTAGGGATCCAGGGGGCGGAGCTCCTGGAAGCTCTCGTAAAATTGACATTTTAAGGGCAAAAATGTATGTCACAACGCATAGTAAGAAGCTGTATTATACAAGTCAAAATTCATGTCAAAGAGAGCTATAATACACCATTTTCTGAGAAAGTGCCCTTTTGAAATCTTAAAACATAATAAGAATGTCAAAGCTTGTTGAACCAGCGGCACCAACCTGAACCGACGGTATAAAATCTAAACTGACGGATTAAAATATTGGGGGGCGATCGCTCCCCTTCCCTCTGGCTGTGCCACTGATAGAGAGCCTGGTATATTTTATGTTAATACATTGGTAATAGCTTTGGCAAGGGTTGTGGGGCACCCCTCCAAATTCTGTTTTGCCCGGGCCACCTAAAATCTCTTACAGCCGTCAGTCTTCAAATTGCCCTGAGCCCTATTTTGTGATATACTAATCTCACACTTAAACAACTACTATAGAAGTGTCACAAAATTCAATGCATCAGCCACAGAAACAATTGACTGAATGCAAAACGTTTGGCAGGAAAAAGAAATTTCAACTTAGAAGTTTCCATTAATTAGCTGTGAGTCATGCATAACTGACTCGTAATTTAAATATGAAGATTTAAATCAATTGTGGGAGTACGTACACAATTTGCTTGCTTTACACCGAACCTTATCATTCTAACAAATTACCAAAAACAGTTTTTTGGAGGAGGGGGTTTACTCCATGATAACTTTCAGATGGACATAATCATCAACCCCTTTAGGTTGGAGGAAGGAGTTTACTCCATGATAACTTTCAGATGGACATAATCATCAATCCCTTTAGGTTGGAGGAAGGAGTTTACTCCATGATAACTTTCAGATGGACATAATCATCAATCCCTTTAGGTTGGAGGAAGGAGTTTACTCCATGATAACTTTCAGATGGACATAATCATCAACCCCTTTAGGTTGGAGGAAGGAGTTTACTCCATGATAACTTTCAGATGGACATAATCATCAATCCCTTTAGGTTGGAGGAAGGAGTTTACTCCATGATAACTTTCAGATGGACATAATCATCAATCCCTTTAGGTTGGAGGAAGGGGTTTACTCCATGATAACTTTCAGATGGACATAATCATCAACCCCTTTAGGTTGGAGAAAGGGGTTTACTCCATGATAACGTTCAGATGGACATAATCATCAACCCCTTTAGGAGCAGGGGGATAGGGGCTGATCCCTCACTTTTTCCTTAATGATAATCAAAATGTATTTTTCCATTAGGTTGAGTCTGACTCCTCTTTAATAAAAATCACTTTTAAAATTGTTCCTACAGTCCTGAAATAATATACATACCAATTACTGTTAAAGACACTGAAGGACTGATGATGGTGCCATATGGATTGGTAGCATTGCACTGGTATGACCCCGCATCGGACCAATCCAGCACTACAATGAAACAAAAGGTAAAAAAAACATGAATGTGTTGGTTGATCAGGAGCAGCAGGGTGTTATTTGAGAGGAAGGGGGGGGGGGTGGGTAATGAGGTCAGGTGACATGTGACAACGATATTGGGGGAGGGGGGGAATGAGGTCAGGTAATATGATAACACATGTTCACCTAAAAAAACTCGGCTCCGCCGCTAGTCTGTTGATGTAATAACAGTCAAGACTGTATGATGAAATTTTCCCCACAGTGGTGTAGCCAGCATCCAAAATCTGTAGACGTGTCCAAGGAACCTTGTTAGTGTTATCTAAGGAAAAATAAAATAAAGAGGTGGACCCATTCCACCCCCCACCCTCCTTCCATGGCTTCACCAAATGCATAACAAACTTCTAAGAGTACAACCAGCATTTCTATATTCAGTGGGTAGTTAGGGGACTTAATCCACTCAAAAGCCCTAGCCCAATGAACTCATAGTTTTCCCTCTCTTTATTGAGCCACCCACACCTGCTTCTCTTTCATGGGGGTGAGAGGGGGGAGCAGGCTACGAATCAGTCTGAGAGGGCTAAGCCCACATTTTTCCTTTTTTTTGAGTCTCACACCTTCCTCTCCCTTCATGGAGGGGTATATAGTTTGGAAGGGCTAAGCCCCAGTAAGCCCTCCTTTAGATTAGTCATTATACCAAAGTCTTTAGCTCCCTTCAATATGGAGGAAAGGTGTATGACAGTGAATGTAAATTTCTAATATCACAAAGTTTTGACCTATCTAAGAGGTTTATACATATCTCCAAGTGTTAAGCAAAAATAAGCAGCTAGCACTTTTCATCTTTTTAGAAAATTGGCCTTCTTTTAAATTGTTATTTTCACATTATCCTTCTATAGTAGTTTGTGTGCAAATTATTCATATTGCAATCGCTGGCTGAAAATTGGCAGGATGAACATCTCAGCTGGCACTGCGATCCATGAATAGTGTTTAACAACAACAGGAAACAAAATCTGTCATTCTGGGATATGTTCAAGTTGTCTGACTTGCTTTCCTTTCAGCAAACACGCAACAGAAGCATCTTGAAATATCAGGCTTATAAGGCTTCTTGGAAATTCAATACTCATAAGATCAATGTTATGAAAATGGAGAAACATGCTATATGCACCAAGAACATTTTTATACAGTAAACATTCCTTCAAAACAAAGAAAATATTAGAAAGATGAAATATCTAGACCCCTTGCTTTCAATTGGTATTACATAAATATTTCAGTCACTGGCGTGTCCAGGGATTTTGTAAGCTCTGAGAAATTACGCATTTTACAGATATGAAATGCGTTAAAATTGAGGCCAAATCGCGTGGTGTGTATTCAAGTTCCAGAAAGTTACGTCGTCTTCGTCGTTGTCATTTATTATTATTTATTATTATTATTATTATCATTATCAATTTATTGATTTATTATTATTATTATCATTATCATTATCATCATTATCATTATCATTATCATTATCATTATCATTATCATTATCATTATTATTATTATTATCATTATTATTATTATAAAAAATTTGGGGGGGGTTTACTGTTTGTGTGATATGTGTCACACAGTCTGAAGGTGTGTATTATATATGGAGTTTGTAAAAACTCTTGGGTTTTATATGCTGAATTCCTCATTGAAATTTGTCAACAACTGTAGTAGAACCACCAAGCAGGCATAGTGACGTTATGTTACGGCTAATGTGTCTTGTAATTTATTAGGATACAAAAAAAACATGGCAATTAAATTTTCAGTAAAACTTGCTCCATATGTTTTTGATGTGTAATTTTTTTTGGGGTGTGGGATTGGGGGCCATGACCCCCTGCCCCCCCCCTAACCTCTTCCTTTGGCTGTGCCAATGTAGTTAGCCTACTTTGAAAATAAATTTGAATCAGACTAATTAAAATGTACCTATCACAGATTAATTTCCTTTCTTTTGCAAGCTTTAGGTGAATTTTGATACAATGATTGTATTTGGTAACTAAAAAGATTTCAACCAAAAGCAATTCAGGTAAACCCATACATTTTTGCAAATGCTGGTTACAGGGGTGGAGCCAGCCCGCCCTTCAGATTGGGAGGGGGAGGGTTGGGGGTTGCCGAGGAAAATATTTGAACCTTTCAGCAAATATTTCTGGACCTTTTTTTTGTGTGAGTTAACTTATCCTAATAATATTGGTGACATTTATGGTTACTAATTTAAGCAAATTTGGGAAAATAGCTTGCCTAAATTGTGTTTTTGGGGTTAAAATCTGCAGGTTCCTGCAAATGACGCTGGGTCAAGTAGGCTTGTTTACCTTTCTTTATGCACTTCTGTGGCGCTTGTATGTGTGCAATGTTGTCCAATCAAGAAATCTTTTTTGGGGCACTTTTGGTCAGATTTTCAGGTTGTTTCCATGGCAACTACTTTTTACCCAGTGTTATATTGAAAATGTTTGGAAATTGTTAAATAATTGAGTCTTAAAATAGTAGGAATAAGATTAAAAATCGAAGGCCAAGAAAGTGATAGAGGGAGGGGGCCTACTGATACTAGGCCTTAGGCCTAGTATTGGTGTTAATACTGCAGTGCTAACTTCGTCAAGATAGTGTGCCAGGATAGGCCTTGGGCCTAACTAAGAAAAACAAATTGGACCCATTCTAGGCCTAGGCCCTAGGTCTAAGATACTTGAAGCTACATATGGTGATCGAATGCAAGATTCTTTTAAAAATTACTACAGTTGTGATGCACTGTAGTAATGTGGCTCAGAAGTTTGTGCAGGCTAAGGCAAAAGAAATTTCCCTTAATTTGTTTTTATTTAGCCGACAAAACAATGATTCAATACACAATGGGAAATAGGCCTAGGCCTAGGCCTCCCTTTTTTCTTTTTCTTTTTTGCATGCAATATTTTGGCTCTCATTTTAAAATTGTTGAAGAATTTGCATATCATCTTTCTATGATGTGTTACTGCACTTCATGGCAGAAAAATAATAACTTTAGGTTTAAAATGATAAAGAGGCATAGTTAAATAGGTTCAGGCTGTAATTTTTGTGTCATGCTCCATTTACTCTATTATGATACATACAAAAATATGCATCATTTTATAGTTAAGCTAGCTTAGTACAGCTGGCGGCCTTGCAACTTTGCTGCCCAGCCGGCAGGAATATGCCATAGTTTGGACATACATAATCAGTTCTTCCAACATGAATATGCATCGTTCTTTTATTAAGATTAGTACAATGCTGGACCATGTGACTTTAATGCTACTGTAGCCGGGGATACTGCATGGGAGCCATAAGATTACACAAAAGATTCTTTAATAACATCTCTCACCCCGGAAGTTCATGAGTCTGATTATTTTTCTAGAGAACCTGCTTCTAAAGTTCCGCCCAATTTTTCCCACCAGGATGATTTGTTTCAATTTGATCAAGTGGGTCTTAATTATATTTACAAAAAAGTGGAAAAATAGTGGTGAATTGGAAAAAAAAGTTGTATGAACAAAGAGCACTTTATGAAAATGCTGTCGCATTTCAGATTTATCATTCAAAGGAAGGCTCTCTTTTGTGAACTTGTGCATTTGAATCCCTGGCCACCTTATTGTGTTTAAATTGTCAATATCAACTGTTATTACTGTAAGTTAGCAATGCATTTTAAATGCAGAAGCCATTTACAAGTTATCAATTTTCATGTACATGTATGTACAGCATTTGCTCAGAGATACTCTATAATCATTTGTGATCATTTGATCTGTGTAATCATTTGTACAAAAGATATTGCAGTAGTTATCATTTTAGTAAACCATATGATAAATAGGCTGAGTTTCTGGCCATTACTAATCTCTTAACACTCTGTGAGCACAGAATTCATACATACTGTAAAGATGATCAATCATTCAGTTTTTTGCCTCATTATTTTCTTTATTTCAGATGGAAATGTATCATCTCATTTTGAGGTCTCTTCGTCATCTCTGTGTAACAAAATTTAAAGCGCATAATAAGGCTTGAGGCAAGCATTTCTTTTTTTTAGCTTTATATTCACTTTTATGTGTATGTTTACTAAAATGATATCCAATCATCAGCTTTCAGGACATTTGTTGGTTGCAGATTTAAAGATCACCCCTTGAGTGTTTTAACACTCTTTTGTAGGATTGGTGGCATGTCATATTCTAAACAATTGATGTTTTCCTTAAAAAGGAATTTTGAATTCCTGAAAGTCTTTAATTTAAATGCTTTTTCTTGAAACTAACAAGGTGCTGTGTCTCAGAAGGGATCCAGGTGAAAAATTCAGTGCTTGAAAGCATTTTCTGTGCTATGCTTACAGGGTTTGCTTCAGACTGATAATAGATTTAAATATGTGTAGCTGGTACTGGTACTTGTTATAAACACTTTTCTGTAGCATTTACAATGACATATTTTGGTATATGATTCCCTTTTGTGTTTCAAAAAATTAATGCCTTCTGCTGTTTGGATGCCTTCTGCTGTTTGGATGCCTTCTGCTGTTTGGATGCCTTCTGCTGTTTGGATGCCTTCTGCTGTTTGGATGCCTTCTGCTGTTTGGATGCCTTCTGCTGTTTGAATGCCTTCTGCTGTTTGGATGCCTTCTGCTGTTTGGATGCCTTCTGCTGTTTGAATGCTTCTGCTGGTTGGATGTCTTCTGCTGTTAATTTGGATGCCTTCTGCTGTTTGGATGCCTTCTGCTGGTTGGATGCCTTCTGCTGTTTGGATGCCTTCTGCTGTTTGAATGCCTTCTGCTGTTTGGATGCCTTCTGCTGTTTGGATGCCTTCTGCTGTTTGAATGCCTTCTGCTGGTTGGATGTCTTCTGCTGTTTGGATGCCTTCTGCTGTTTGGATGCCTTCTGCTGTTTGGATGCCTTCTGCTGGTTGGCTGTCTTCTGCTGTTAATTTGGATGCCTTCTGCTGTTTGAATGCCTTCTGCTGTTTGGATGCCTTCTGCTGTTTGGATGCCTTCTGCTGTTTGGATGCCTTCTGCTGTTTGGATACCTTCTGCTGTTTGGACACCTGCTGTTTGGACACCTTTGATAAGCATAATACCTCAGTTTTAGAGTGTGCCATAGAAAAGGCTCTGTGTGTGATATAGACTGAACCACACACTCTACCATGTTGTGTTTTATTCAACAGCTGATTGCTCCTTCGACCTTCTTTGGATCACAAGTAATGTACTAATTTGGACCTTTTCCATCACTAACAATGTTGAGTTGTATGAAAATGAAGAAATGTCAAAAATCATTCAAATTTGAGAAAATCCCATTCTCCCTTCCTCCTCCCCCTTCCGCCCTTCCCTCCTCCTAAACATCAACAACAACAACCACAACAACAACAACAACAACAATAGTGTATTCTTCAAATATTATCTAGTCAAAAATTATATAAAAAAAACCAAAACAAAGATAATGCACTTAAAGTAATAAAGTCTGTAATATCTGTCTGATACTTACTTAAAAAGTGATGGCAGATCCGTTTATTATCATGTTGTTTCTGTGATGCAGAGCAAATCCATTTTTCAGCCATGTTGTTGTTGGACTTGGGTACCCTTGCACATTACACTGCAACTGTAAAGTATGGCCCACTTTACCGACCTTCTCTGATGGAGGCAGTGAGGAAAGTGTGGGCGGGTCTGAAAATAAGAAGCAATATTATATGTTGAAGATATCTGATGAAGATGAATACAGTAGTTACTAAACGTCTGAGGTTGATTAGTTTTTTAATCTGTTTGTGATATGGTATGCATCTTTGATAATGGCCTAAAACACATGTGTCACAGTAATGTGTATTTAGTGTCAGATTGCATCACCTTTGGATTTTTCAAAGCTAGGCCATATATCATGTTATTAAAATGTTGAGGCGTACATTTGATTCCAAAACGATTCTGATTGGCCTTTTATTGTTAGTCCAAATTGTGCCATTGTGTTTCGACCAATCAAAGCACACAATCTTTTACATGTACCTCCATGTTAAAGACGATATCTATGACATTTAAGAGGGAGTACTGAGGCAGTCGCCATACTCCCTTTTTTCTGATTTTTCTCAATTCTAAGAAGGGGCAAGGACATAGACCTTCCCATGGGGACATGGCCTTTCCAAGGAAGGGGGCATGTTAAACAAATAGTGCTGTTCATGTGCGAGATGGAAAGGGCGGATAGGTAGGCTGTTATTTTTTGCTCCAGATTATCACAAAAATCAGCTAAGCTATTGTCTATATTGCAACATTTTTCTGCAAGGTCTTTCATAGGCAGGGGCATTGGAAGCGGGGACCAGGATGGCAAGCTGTCCCATTTGAGAGGAGTTCACCTGCCTGATTACATGCTTTCTGCCTGGTTGGGAGGTAAAATGGGGAAAACTTATCAACATCAAATATATTTCTTTTAAATGGTAAAATAATTGGAAATTTTAGTGAAATTTGGCAATCTTAAAATTAAGAAAAATTGAAACAAATTATGAAAAGGAAAGAAATTTCCAGAAAATTGAAAGAGATTTTCCGATTAGCACCATCAATTTAAAAAAAAACTTAAATCACCAGTGCATTTTTTCTGCTTGTAACCAGGAAATTTTAGGGGTTCTTGGCCCCCTTAAAGGTCAACCTTCCTATGCCCCAGGTCATATGCGCTCTATTCACAATTATTGTGATCATGTTGCCTCATAAATATAGAAAACTTTTGAAGAACGTTATTCTTTAATGTTCATATCAGATACAAAATTAGAGCAAGAAAAACTCAAAAACACACCTAAAGCTAAACTTACATGCAACTTGCAGAGTGAATGTGCAGTTCCTTTGTGTGCCAACACTATCTGTTCCGAGGACTATATATGTCCCACCATCAGACTTCTTCAGTAAGTCTATCGTCAAAGTTCCTTCTGCTATGGTCTTGTGAGAGGTGCTTGAAAGCTTCAAATTATACAAAAATTTAAAATGACACAAAATTCGAGAGAATTAAGTATAATGCCATTTAAGCAAACACAAAATATGCAAATTTGTAATGTCATCAGTAGGATAGTTCTGTATTTTCCCACATAGATCAATTGTTTATTGGGAATACCTTTGATACCTACTGTGGTGTAGCGGTTATCATACCTGTCTACAGATCACGAGGCCCTGGGTTCAAGCCTGGGGTGGGTAGACATGCCAGTGCACCACAACTGGTTATCAAGGGCCGTGGACATTGACTCGGTTGTCGATGTTATGTCTGTCCGTATGGTCGTACCTGTCTTCTCATCCGGGTCGTATGAAGCGTTTCGTGATAAAATTGTTACTATCATAACCGAATACGCAGGCGACGACCCCGTCATTGTAATTGTGTGTTCACTCGTCGTCGTCGGAAATACCTTTGATTTGCAGAGTACAACTGGTTATCAAGGGCCGTGGACATTGACTCGGTTGTCGATGTTATGTCTGTCCATACGGTCGTACCTGTCTTCTCATCCATGTGCGGGATTTGCCTATCGAAAGTGGCGGGCAGAGCCAAATCCCACCTATGAGAGCAACTGTATCTAACTAAGAAGTTTTGATACTTGATCATACCCCAAATCATTATTTTTAAAGGGAAAACTATTATGAGATGCTAAAATGAAGGACTTTGAAGGCCAGAATTGCTATACTTACAAAAATTGTCTAAGCGTGCATTCAATTTACTAATTTCATATATGTCACTTATTGTTAGAACTTTGGTAAAGCTACATAATTTATTAATGATTTTTAAATTCAATTTAAAACTGGCATAGAATATGGTTTTACATTAACATGAAGATTAATATGTTATGTGTCACTAAGATGAACTGCTTACAAGTTATGTAGAGAGCTGCAATACTGGAGCAGTCCTAGCTACAGTTTTAAACAAAAGTGTTGGAACAGTTCAGCGTTGCAAAGAGCTAAATATTTAGTGTTGTGGTTAATATACCTTCATTCATTTTGAACTGCTTACCCTCTCCCCTTTCCAATGTTGGATTTTCTATGATTTAGCCTATATAATTTAAAACAACTAAAAATTCAAAACATCTCTTTCCTTTCCTTCTCTGCCTTACCTTCCTTTTATTACCTAAGTTCTTCCCCTTACCACCTTCTATCCCTCCTTTTTTTCTTCTCTGTCCTTAACTCTAGCACCTTAGTTTTTAACACCCTCTTGGCACATTTGACTCTGACTGTCGCGGTGCCGTTAAACATCAACAAACCAAACTGGTCAACATTTCATAGGCATGGAAGGGAAGGGGGGGGGGGGGGGAGGGGAGGAAAGAAATCTTGCAAATGTCCAAGGAATATATGAACATACTAAATAGAAATGACAGCAGACCTATAAGGAACAAAGAACCATTAAACAAAAGTGTCATTATCTATGTTTGTTTGTTTGTTTGTTTGACGAGGTCTTAACGGCACCACGACAAAGAGGGTCAGATTGTGCCTGAGAGGTCAGATCATGTGTGGATGTTGAATAATAAAGAATAGAAAAGTATGTTTATAAAAAGCATTACACATTTTCTCGTAGTGTTCCAACAAGTTTTGTCCAAGATTGAAGGTTCTTACTACAGTGCATGAATGAAATTTTGTAGCTTAATAACATTCACCCTTTTCAGAAAACAAGTTCTAATTAGATACAAATGATTATGACCCATCCAAACAGAGGACAATTGCAATACAATGTTATATATTCCATGTAATATTATGTGTTTTTTGCTTAATTAATGATATGATATATGGAATTTATATGGAGCATTTTCTAGTTCTTTTTAAATAACTATTCAAATACACTCTACAACTAAGAGACTAGTTCTCCGGCTGCCTCTGGGCACACATGAACTTAGTACTTGAAAGGATGTCACTCGCCTTGTGGTGCCAAGAAGTAATCGTGTCAGAAGGGACTGCGCCTTTTCTGTCCTGGGACCACATTTGTGGAATAATCTACCTATTGCAATCCGTCAGGCTCAAACTGTTTATACTTTTAAGAGGACCCTTAAGACTCATCTTTTCCTACTGATTAAGTTTTATGCTGTCTATATTATTTAATTTCTTGTTTTATTTATCTAGTTTTTTATTTGACTTTTTACCAATTCTTTTATGCTTGTATATTTTCCTGCAAATCTTTTTCTTTAAATTTTGATATTGTATATTAAGAGTTTGTCTATGTATTATCAATTTGATTGTAAAGCGCTTCAATCCACGGCAGAGGCGCTATATAGATAAGTTTAATAATAATAATAATAATAAAGGGAAAGTGAATGAACACAGAGTTTTCACGCTTCTCTTCTCGAATAGTGTTCAGAGAACCAGGCAGGGTGACTCTCCTGCCGTCAGGACTGAAAGCTTAAGGTCCGCTCCGAAAGATGGTGTGCGCCATTCAACCATTGTCACTTTTCTCAACAGCTGTATGAGGAGTATGAGCTGCAGATGAAATGCTTCCGCTTTAATGTTTGGCGTATCTGTCTGCCTGCATGTGGAAAAATCGAGTTAGACCTGACCGAGGTTTAAACTCGGGACCTTGAGCATCTCAGCCGTGCACTCTGCCAACTGAGTTGCCTATTCTCCTTGAAAAAATCAAGCTAGGTGAGTGGAACTGCTGACCACATCACTACTATTTTAACTAAAGCTCTTGAAAAAAAAAAGACATTTCCAGGTTTATTCTAGTTAACCAAGGTATATAACATACTGAAAGAACTCCACTGGAGTATCTACACCCACAGCCGCTTTATTAACCAGTCGTGGAGCACTGGATGGAGACCCACCAGTGATCAAGCCCAGGACAGTCGATTGAGAAGCCAAAGTTTTCCTGCACTGCCACAGAGGTCTCTGGTGATACCTAGATTTAAAAATAAATTCTTACCTGGATAAGAAATCCTTCAGTTTGTGCTGTGTAATACCATATAAAGCTGACCGGTGGTTGCGGTGAGACTGATGGACAGGTGAACTGCACAGTCCTGGTCCCTTCTAAGATTGTGTAGGAATGCTGTCTGTTGATACTTAACAAAACACCTACAAAGTCAAGAAATTTGAACTTTTGTGAAATTAGCTAAATCTTTCAATCATCAAAGGGGGGAAAATGGGGCTGACCATTTAAAATATTCAGCAGCAAACTAGTAAAATAACTATCCCAAATTCTTAAAACAAACTGGAGCAACAAAACAGGATTGTTGGGTTAAATTTACCACAATATTTTCTTCTTTTAATATAATCATTGAAAAAGCATAACATTGCATAGTCATCATTATTCACATAGTCACAGAAAAGTTCAACCTTGAGTCATATTCAGGCCCACTAAGACAACTAGGCACAATTGCCTGCTCCTCTTCTCCTCCCTTCCTGCCTACCTCCTCTAGATGAGTCTCTGATCATTACTGTGAACCTGAATGGCCATTTGTCATAAAATATAATTCCTCCTACAATTTAATTTGGCCACAACCATTCATGCCTTTACTAAATGATGGTGTTAATTGAGAGCAAATTCATTTCAAAGTTTTTCTCCTGCAGACTGACAGTTTTCATTTCATTCGATAATCAAAACAGGGAACAATTTGTATACAATTTGAAATTTTTAATGTTTAATTGAATTAAGGAGACCAAAATTTGTACATGTTGTTAAGGTCAAACTAATACTGTATATTCATATCCTAATCAATTGTTTCCATTCTCTTTATGGGGTATTCACCAATGGGAAATGGCTTTAGTACAACCTCTGATGACAATATAATTGCAATAAATTACAATATATTTTTAGGCTCGAAAAATCCTTCCTAATAAGTGCCCATGCTCGGGGACTGCGTACAGTGTGCTATTCAAACTGCATTGTGTGAACTGGTTCTACACTATCCCCACAATGACCACTACAAAACAAAAAACATTTGAGCGTTAGACGCAAAATAAGCAAATAATGTAACAAAACATATTTCAAGTCTTCAAATTAATTGAATAAATTATGTTACCAGTCAGGAAGCGTTGGGTGGGTGCTCATTACAGCAGCGGCGCTTAATACATCAATTACGGTATGTTTATTTAAGTGTTGATTAATAAGACCAAAATAAAACATGCAAGTTCCTGGTTGCCAACTGATCATATACTGACCTTTAGACAGCTGTAACAATTTTATTTTGCATTTTTCAAAGAGAAAAAAATGAATAACATTTCCCATTCATTCATTTATTTAAAGAGGGCTTAGTTAATCTGACATCAGTTTTTTTTTTTCTTCCATACATGGAACATATCACATTCTCTTTCAATGTTGTCCTAAAATAAAGTCTAACACGGCATAATGCCATTAAATGGAAATTAACTCTGAACACTCATTAATGTTTCATTAAATCTATAAATAGGTACCATTTTGATTAGAAAAGTGGAATAAATCTTATAAAATAAGTGTTTTTCTTTCTATGAGCCACCATAGGCATAACAACCATGGGGAGACACAGGGGGCACATGCCCCCCAATGTTGCAGTGACCTACACGGTACCCCCCCCCCCACTAAGTCATTTTTTTACCATTGAACTAGTTTTGAAGCTTATCTTTGTGCCCCCCCCCCCCATGAGAATAGCTAGTTCCTACGCCTATGTGACCCATGGTGAAAATAAATTGGAAACAACCATATATATTTTTAGCCTAAGAAACTTAGAACTAAAGTATCCATTTTGCTCACCTTCAAAATCTATAATACACAACAAGTATGACATAAAAAAAATATTCCTGTTATTTTGTCTAATTTTCATTTTATGCATTTCTTTGAAATTGAATAGCCCGTTTCTAAATAGTTGAATGTTTAATTATTTGCATTAAAGGCCAGTTGTGGTCTCTAACATACAAGGTAAATGAATTCAAATCCTGCGTTTTGATTGGTCAAGACACAATGGTACAGTGTGCACTTACATTGATAGGTCAATTAGTATCATTTTGGAATAAATTGTACACCGTCACATTTTAATCATGACAGATGGCCATTAACATACTGTGTCCATCTGCTCATATACCTTACACTTTAAATAAAAGAAAATACATTTTTATTTTGCTGAAATACATAAAGGATCTTTTTGGATCTGTAATTATGACATCACACTTGACACTGCTTGGATCTGTAATTATAATGTCACACTAGACACTGCTTGGATCTGTAATTATGACCTCACACTTAACACTGCTTGGATCTGTAATTATGATGTCACACTTGACACTGCTTGGATCTGTAATTATGATGTCACACTTGACACTGCTTGGATCTATAATTATGATGTCACACTTGACACTGCTTGGATCTATAATTATGATGTCACACTTGACACTGCTAGGATCTGTAATTATGGCATCACACTTTACACTGCTTGGATCTGTAATTATGACGTCACACTTTACACTGTTTGGATCTGTAATTATGACATCACAGCTTGGATCTGTAATTATGACACTGCTTGGATCTGTCACACTTTACTGTTTGGATCTGATGTCACACTTGACACTGCTTGGATCTGTAATTATGATGTTACACTTGACATAGCTTGGATCTGTAATTATGGCGTCACACTTGACACTGCTTGGATCTGTAATTATGGCATCACACTTGACACTGCTTGGATCTGTAATTATGATGTCACACTTGACATTGCTTGGATCTGTAATTATGGTGTCACACTTGACACTTAAAATTTCCTTTTAAACACACTGGTAAAAGCATTAAAGCACAAAAAGTCCTAAATGTGATGAAATAATATATTTACACCAATTTGTTTCTCAAAGGATTAGTACAAGGGTCAAGCAAGTCCAGGGCCAGATTTAGTAAGGTGGAAGCCCCTGGGCAGCCTTCAGTAGTGGAGGCCCTCCCTACCCTAAAATACTAAAAGGTGACAATACAATCATCCATAAACTATATTTCTTTAAGAACAAAGAATCTGAATAAAAATGTACTTCTTTAATTTGAACATCATGATCAATCTGTAACAATCTACGAAGTCAAAAAATCCTACAAATTATAATGATTGATAATGACGTAAAAAGATGATTGATTATGATATGAAATAGAGAAGGAAATAAGACAAATATCTGTTCCACGTAACTACTTCTCACAAGGACATTTTTCCTAACAATTTTGTTTTCTTCCATGAAATATGTGGAGGCCCCTGGTTGTGGAGGCCCCTGGTTGTGGAGGCCCCTAGTTGTGGAGGCCCATGGGGAAACTGCCCCTCTTGCCCCTAAGCAAGTCCATCTTATTTAAGAGAAAACTTTAAAAGAAACAAAATGGTGAAGAAAGCTTTCAAAAATCTTATTCCGTTAAGAAGACATTTTAAGTTTAAAGTTTGGTATCATTTGTATAGAAATGACTGAAATCAGACTAGTTGTGATGTCATAGTCTCAGATTTTTCAAAGTCTAGTGTTTTGTCCTGCAATTTTGTGGCTCAAAAGCCATTGCATATTTCATGAAAGTAACAAAAATAATTTAGTAAGGCTAAATTATAAAATACCATCTGAAGAAATTTTGAGGAAAAAAATTCAAATAGTACAAAAGTTCAAGAATGTTTTTTGACAATTGTTAAGAATGTGAGGATGAAGATGCCAACCTTCCATAGTAGACTAGTACACCAGTCATTTCTGCACAGATAAGACAGCTTTAAACCTGAATATTTCCTTAACAGAATTAGATGTTGAAGTAAATTCTTCACCATTTGTTTCTATTAAAGTCCTCTTACCATGGAAGTACTTCCATGCTCTTACACACCATGTAGACTTGCTTGACCCCTGAACTAATCCTTTAATAACCATTGACCATATACATACAAAAAATCACAAGTATATTCCTTCAAGGAATATTCCCATGGAATTTCAGTTTTATAAATCTGAAAGAGAAAAATTTAAGAAACAGATTGTTAACAAACAAACAAAAAACATGTTGATATCTCATTCTGAAAAGAAGTTATTGAATTTTAAAAATTGTTCTTTGCCTGCATAAAAATAACTTTTGTACTAAGTCTAAGTCATTATGATGTCATCACAGCACTTCCTGTACTAATCTTTATGTATTTCTTTGAAAATTTATTACCAATTTTTCATAAATCAAATATAAGTTACAAGAACAGATTGGAAAACATTATTGTAAATTTCATTCTTAATAATTTTTGAAGAAAAAAAATGTTCCCAATCATTTAGAAAATATGAAATTAATTTTCAAAGAAATATATAAAAATAGTACAGGGAGGCTGTGATGACATCATAATGATGACTTTTCATAGACCAACAATCTATTTTCCACAGACAAGAATAATCTTCAAAGAGGCGGAATCGTCCATAAATAAACTAAGAAGTGACAGCCGCCAAGATCATGACGTCACTTCCGGTTGTGGAACGCACAAGATTTTCGATACTCTGCATGTGTACATTACATGCACTGCATTTGTGTGCAACTCCCTGGATAGAAAGCTGCAAGGTTGTTTTATGCATCTCGTGAGATTGGCAGAATGGATGTCCTTGGTTATGTTGCAAAGGAGTTTGCTTTAGCTTTGTGGACTGCGAGTGTGGCGAACAGTTGGGAAGGAAGGGGGAGGGGCAGGGGAGGGAAGGGGCAGGGGAGGGAAGGGGCAGGGGAGGGAAGGGGCAGGGGAGGAAGGGGCAGGGGAGGGAAGGGGAGGGGAGGGAAGGGGCAGGGTGAGGATAGGTTGATAAAATTAGATTCTTCTCCTAAACAACTCCTATTTTATAAATACCGTGAAATAAGGGCCAACGAATCGTGCAGCAATTGGTTGAAATTTCAACCAATCAAAAAATTTGAATAAAGTTCTAAACACTGTTCATATGACGATTTCACCTCTTTAAAATTCAATGACTTCTTCTAGGAATAAGATATTTACCTTTGTTTTTCCACCAATCTGTTTCTTTCATTGTCCTCTATGAAATATAATTAAATGAAATTCCATGGGAATATTACTTGAATACTGCAATAAAAGGTTATAATTACCAGCCTTTCAATGATGTAAACAATTAATTACCATAAGTAAGCCGACTTCCTGTATGGAGAATGAATGAAGGCAAACCTGCGTCACTAGTACACATGAAGCATGAGTTGAGGGAAGCTTCTCATATTCCACATTTCCTTCAACAAACTCTCACCTTGTGATACATAGGGAGTTTTTCATTAATGCAGGGTACATGTTTAAGCAGAAGAAGGTGCAATTTTTCTTTGGTAAAGTAACCTTAAATCGATTTAGGAAAAATAGGAAACTGGAAAGTGATCTTGCTCATGAAGGATTTGACCTAATGTCATATACACCATTGCAACTTGGAGTGGAAATCATTTTTAGTTGTCTACAATTTTTTGTTGCATTTTATGCACTAGTGACAGAGCTGTGGGGGTTGGGGGTGGAGGGCATTGGTGCTTGTATCATATAGGGGGATGTGAAACATGGCCCCACGTTTCCAGCCAAATAGATATTAACATGAAAATATACTGAAAGCTGAAAGTATTGTATTGCAGTGTTCCCCTCCCCCCCCCCTCCTCCTCTCTCACTTTTGGAGATAAAAATCAAAGTCATTGGGGAATCGGCTGTGTAAAAACTTGTGTTTATGTGGCGGGGGAGGGGGGTGAGGGCTAAAGGCCCAATAAAGTCAAATGTGCAAGAAGTAGACCTAAATTAATGCACACTTCTCGATTGCGACTTAAAATCATCAGACTATGACGATCTTTACACAATGAGTTCCAATCATATAATAAATAAGTGAACTTCAATTGTCGTTCGATTTAAGTTTACCTACAAGAAAATCATACAAACCTGAAGTTTTCATGGCTACAATAACAAAGATGAAGATGGCTACGAAATTCCCTGTAGAGAACTTCATTTTGTTCGCCGAGATTTTCCCTGTCCTCCTTTAGCACAAAAACAACAATTTCTTCTTAACCTAGTCACAAAAATTGAATTCTCAGGCAATCCTATTAGTATTCGCGTTTCGTTAATAATTGTTAGAAATATCCGATTATTCGGTCCGCGCTTGAGAAAATATCTTTACTCCATGTGATTATCAGAAACTTTCCATTGCGATGAGTCTTCTTTTTTTGTTTTGTTCAGATGACAACTAAGATACAGCGTTTATGCGTTCCATTGATGTTATTCCTATATTATAGTGTGCGAACTTGTAATGGCGTTCTCACAATGTGAAGCAATTACTCGCGAAGCACTTACGTCATTGCACAAACTACAGGAAGTAAGCTGATTGGATGGAAGTTGAGGGAATCCTTTGGTGGGAAATCCCAACTTTCCTGTGAATTCTGCGGTTCCCGACTGATTTTCTTATCAACTTGTTGTTTCTTAGTTGCTACAGAATTGCAAACTTTTTCAAGAAAACTTGTTATTAGGCTTCGTAAATAATATAAAAATATATAATAGCTTATCACCTGAACCCACCCAGTTTGAAAAGTGATGCGGGCGCGCGGTTTTTATTTGTTTTGTTTTTTCTAGCCAATTAATTTTGGCGATTTGCGGTGTTGCAGGCCAGGTCAACCACATCGGTTGTTATGAAAATTAAAAACCATCTGAAGCAATTGTTCGCACAGAGGTAATAAAATAAAAGTCTGGGATTCTCTCAAAACTGATGCGCGCGAGGATGATAAGATAATAATTTGTATTATTAGGCCTTAGCAGATTAGTTCATTGCCCGACTTCTTACTCCACAACAGTGGCGTTGTGGGTGGCGCCCCCTCCTTCCAAATGTTCATAATAAGAGTAAAACCAAGGGCACATAAATCTAAATTGGTAAGTACCGTTTAGATGGCACCGTTCAACCATTTAAGAAAGTGTTTAAAATCAATCTAGGGGCAAAGCCTGGTGGGTCCCAGGGAAGCCCCCGGAAGCCCTGGTTTCTCGTGATTTATATAGCAAACAATTGCTTTGAAATGTGTCAACTCTATGGGGCGAAGCTGCAGGTAAGGAAAGCACTGAAAGCCTTGCATTTCTCGCGATTTTGATAGCAGAAAACTGCTTAATATTGTGTCAAATCCAGGGTCGACGTCTTAATAAGACGCTCAGGCAGTCAGGGAGCCAAGGATTTTGGTAGCAGAAAATTGCTTAAAATTGTGTCAATTCCACACTAAAGTTAAAAGGAATATATATTTGGAACAAATGTTCAAATATAGCATCCCATTGACTACAATACGTATCCTTTGTTGGAGTCCAGTAATGATGTGTTGGATGTAAGAATACAGCTTTGAGAGAAAACATCTACAACATTTGTTCTGTAAATGATACATATTGTAGAAGTTGAGAATAAAAAAGTATATAAAAATGTATTATCATGACAATTGTTTTGCTCCCCTGTTAGCATTCGGCGCCCTCTTGGAAAGCTTCACTGGTGGAAGTTTTCCTCCTGGCCTCCGTGCCACCACACCACTACTCCACATTCGTCCTTTTTATACAATTTGGAATAAAATATGAATGGATGAAAATCTGTACATGTACAGATATCACATTTCAAACCTAAAATATACTAATCAGGGCTTTACTTAAGGGGCCTCGAAATTTATTTTCGTTGGGCAATTCCAATTTTGACCATTTCATCGGGCAAGAACATGGTATGAAGAGAAGTGGTAAGCAAATTAATATGGTAACCTTATACCTTTGATATTTTGTTTCTTTACAAAAAGACAAAATACTTTGGAAAACATTTTAATGGTCGTACAAGTTGGAGGGTGGTGGTGGGAAGGGGAGAGGGGATCCTATTTTAGTCGGGCAGAGATGTGAAATGCCGGATGTGCTATTTATATGATATACATTTCTGAAAAATGCCCGACTCAGCTAGATATCAGAATCACAATCTCTCGATTCGACATGCATATGACGGGTATGATGCTGACTACACCATACTTGGCAGCTTGGGCACCGATCTTAGTCGGGCAGAGATGTAAAATGTCGGATGTACTGTTTAAAGTTATAGATAAATCTGAATCATGTCCCACTCGGCTAGATATCACAATCATGTCCTTCCGACTCGGCATGATACTGATTCTCAGGTTGGGCAACTGGGACATTATATAAATATACCTAGCCAACACCTATTTAAAATGAGCATTAAAACAAGAAATCTTCAGAGCTTCTTTCGTCCCATGACCCATTACCCCTTAATTTTGTTTGAATTTCTCAATGAGGGGACAATTCTCCTCTGCCTGTCCTGTCTAGAAATGGTAACCCAAATACTTATGTGAGTAGATTTTAACATAGAAATTTCAAATGGTCTTTTTTCATCAATTAAAATTTTGAACTTTGTGGTGATTTTCAGCCATTTTGGGCATTAAAAATAAGAAATCTTTAAAGCTTACGGGGATTTCGCGCCCTGAACCCCTATCAAATTCCGCCCCTGGGCACCGCCAGGGTTCTTTAAGCGGACCCATGTTGTTCCGCAGTGCCGGACCTGAGTACTGTGTCCCTAAATACTGGTGGGTGGGGAGGTGGGGGGTCTGTTCTAATTGTGTGATTAAGACACATGTATATTAGATAATTCGAGTAACTGCAAATTTTCGAGAAGCAAATTTGCAAAGTTGAATACGACCCAGTATCTAATTCAAACGAAAAGTAACAATGAAACGAAAATAAATTAATGGACGCGGGAGTATCAAATCACTTAGGTTGAAGAGCCATCAGGCTGTATGGGGAATGTACATTAAACATACTGTGGCATACACATATGCGTATGGAGATTAATTTCATGGCGGTGGGCCTAAAATTTCAGACAGAATAATTGGGGCCCCACTTTGTTGACAGCCGGGCTAAATATGCCCCCCGTTTCCTATACGCTTATAGTGACATATCTCAAACACACTGTCCAACTGTGACCTTTGATGTTGACGAACAAAGTGTGAGGTCGGCGGGGTCCAAGAAGTGATGTAACACTCCCCGACAGATTAAATGGCATATTATTGAGACCACCCACTTAGAAGTTTTATAATGAAATTGATAAAAGATCTGTTTAAAATTGATTAAGGATCGATCATGATGAAGACTCCTAATTTAGGAAAGTTTATGATCATCTTTCGAAAAAAGTTTGATCATGCGTCAGAAAATTTAGGATCATGCGTTTTGGGAATTAATTTTCTACGTGCCATTTTTGCCATCAATTATTGACCCACCAAATAAAAAATTCTTAAAAAGTCCTCTAAATGCACGGAAGTTATATCATTTTAGACCTTTAAAAGGATTAAAATGCAACAGTTTCCGGGGGCTTGGCCCCCTAAACCCCTACAATTTTTGCCATCAATTGACCCACCAATAAAATTTCCTTCAAAAGTTTTGTTTCACTACTCCTTCAAATGGGCTGAAGTTAGATCATTTTAGACCCTAATAATGGGGAAAATACATCAGCTTTGGGGGCTACGCCTCCTGGACCCCTACAAGAGAGTTTTGCTCACTTTAAACAGGCCCAGTTGACGTCACGCTGGAAATCTCACGCGTAGCGCTGTTGCTAACGTAACACGCGGTAAACACTAGCAAAATGTTAGTCCAGCCCCACTAATAATAAATACTGTCTAAGGGCACTTAAAAATGTCTGCACCTGTGGCTCATGTCGTTTATTGATTAAATAGACGAAAGCTTTTCACCACATTTGGCCCCCTCAAATTATGCAAGGAAAAAGAAGAAATAATAAAAATAGTACAAATGATAGGTCTGGCTACGCCACTCTTTGAAGAGGGCGAGTGGGCCCTGCTGGCCTCTATGTTATATGGGTATAATGGTATATTTTTCTTACGGGTCCCCTTTATAGGGCCCGGGCTGGGCCCAATAAGGGTGGAAGGCTGCCCCTTCTGCCCCCTTTTGTTACGTCACTGCCTCCGAGGTGACCCTAATAGAAAGAGTCAAGCAAATTGTTCCTGATCATGTTGAAAAGTTGGATAATTCTTCACTGTAAGTATCAGACTACTGCTGGGCTGTACGTCAGTACGTGTTTTTTCTCCTCACACCTTGCAGAGATCTTTACAAGGGGCACAGAGAACTTTGCAAGGCGACAAGAGACCTTTGCAAAGATGGAACAGAAACCTTTACAAGAGGGACAAAGACCTTTGCAAGGTGGGACAGATACATTTACAAGAGGGACAGTGATCTTTGCAAAAGGGCTAGAGAACTTTGCAAACAGTCAAGGGGAAACAGAGACCTTTGCAGGGGCAGAGATCTTTACAATGGGCCAGAGACCTTTACAAGAGAAAACACAGAGCTTTGTAAGGGGCCAGAGATCTTTATAAGGAGGGCCAGAGTTCTTTACAAGGTGGAACAGAGACCTTTGCAATGGGGCCAGAGACATAAACAAGGGTAGAAGGGAAATAGAGATCTTTGCAAGGGGAAATAGAGACCTTTGCATGGGGCTAGAGATCCTTTGTAAAAGGGCTAGAGACCTTCACAGACAAAGGGAAACAGAGACCTTTGCAAAGGGAAACAGGGACCTTTGCATGGGACAGAAACCATCACAAGAGGGTAAGAGACCTTTGCAGGGGACAGAGACCTTTACAAGGGGTCAGACAGATAGCAGGCGTAGGTATCAATAAAAAGTGAAGGAGTCTGAGGTCCTAAAACAAAGTTCTTGAAAATGTATGGAAAACGTATAGGAGGAGGGAGGGGGTGGGGTCCGGACCGACCACAGGTTTTCCACAGGTGCCAAAGACCTTTATAGTGGAGACACAGACTTTCACAATGGGGAAAATAAGAAGAAAAGACAATTACAAGGGCTGAAGGGTCAGGGACATACACAAGATAAGAGAGACCTTCATAAGGGGAACAAAGGCCTTTACAAGGCGACAAGAGACCTGTACAAGAGGGTCACAGACCTTACAAGGAGCCAGAGACTTTACAAGAGGAACTGACACCTTTACAACGGGCAGGGGGTCGCCAGCGTTGACATATTAAGGAGGGGGCTCAACTAAATTTGCCCAATTTTTGTTCTTCTCAAAATGCCCGACCTTGTATTTGTCCGGACGGGGTGTATGAAGATGAGGGGTAGGGCTGAAGTTATTTATCATTATTATTATTATTATTATTATTATTATTATTATTATTAATATGATTATTATGATAATGGTGATGGTGATGGTGGTGGTTATTGTGATGGTGATTGTGATTGTGATGATTGTGATGATTGTTCAGCTACTATTGTTCCTATTAACATTATCATTATCATTATTATATTTACTATTACTATTACTATTGATATTACTGTATTGCATGGCATGGCATGGCATGGCATGGCATGGCATGGCATGGCATGGCACGGCACGGCACGGCACGGCACGGCACGGCATCGGCACGGCACGGCATGGCATGGTATGGCATTACATTACATTACATCATATCATAACAATCATATCATACTATACTAACAATTATATCATACTATACTATACTGTGCTGTGCTGTATTGTATTGTATTGTATTGCATTGTATTGTATTGTATTGTATTGTATTATATTGTATTATATTATATCATATTATATCATATTATATTATATTATATTATATTATATTATATAATTGTTATTATTATTGTTGTTAATCTTGTTGTTGTTTTTGAAATTATTAGTAGTAGTATTATTATTACATCTCTTACAAATTTAGGCAACCCGTGATCTTACACTTATAGGTAAAATCTAAATCTTAAAATCATTTGCAATGTCCCAAATTGTTTACCCGTTAACTGTTTTACCTAGTCCTCCAGACAAGTGTTTTGATGAGTTGAACTCACTTTTCTTTAAGTTCATCTGGAGTAATAAGCCTGATAAAGTCAAGAGAACTGTACACATAAATGATAAGTGTGATGGCGGTCTTAGAATGATGAATATGTTCATCTTTGCACAAAGTTTGAAATGTTAATGGGTTTTATCTATCTTGACAATGTTGATAGACCATGGAAATCAGTCTTTGACTATTTCTTAAAGAGGTATGGTTCTAGTTTTCTTTTCAAATGTAATTTTTCCACGAAAGATTTACGAATTTCAAATATTTTTATTTTACATGTTTGTCAGGCTTATTCAGATTATAATTGTTATGAACCTGTAAACTACAATTATTCCAACCAATATGTTATAAACCACCTCTTTCATCAAGACTGATTCCCAGTTGGTTGTTATCAATAGTCTGTTAGATAACAATGCCTACCTTCTAAGGAATTCTTTTTTATGCTAACGGCAACCCTCTTGGTTCTATTGTTACTAACTTCAATTTAAGAAATTTTCCCCTACTTATTTTTTTAGCATTATAAATGCAATCCCTAAATCTTGGAAAGATAATTTTATTTCCTTTTCAGCCCGTTAATCAGTTAATGATAATATAAATCGTTTAATAACCTTTTCGTCTGCCTGCAAGCCAACACGCCATGTTTATAGTTACCTTTTGCAGTTCTCTTTTGTAATGCCTAAATCTGAATAAGTGGGAGCAGGTGGTGGTGAATGTTCCTGCGGATTGGAAAATTGTTTTTAAACTTCCATTTTGTGCCCTGAGAGAGACAAAACTCCAGTATTTTTAATTTCGTTTCTTACACAGAATCATTGGTGTTAACGCTTATTTACATTTAAAATTAATTTGAGTAACTCCTCAGTTTTTATATTTTGTGGAGTTGATAGTGAAACAGTTGACCATTTATTCTGGAGGTGCGCCTATGTTCGAAATTTTTGGATCAATGCTTGTAATCTATGCCTTAAGATTAATTTTGATATTTGCCGCTCATATGTTTTTTCGGATTCACCACTGAGGTGTACCACCCGCTCAACTTCATTTTACTGCATGCTAAATACTTTAACTTTTGTTGCAAGATAAATCAAACTAAACCCGATGCCACTGTTTTTTCAAGTAAGTTCAAAGTTCCTTCTATCGGTTGAAAAGTTCATTACAATGAATAAACCAAGTAATAATAAATTCAGTTATTTTACGAGACATTGCATTCCCTCAGCCTTAGGGCCTTTTGTTTGTTGTTTTAGAGAAACAAAAAGGGAGGGGGGGGGGAACTATTCTCTTAGGTGCTGTAGTTAACCACATTGACCTATGCTCCCTTGACCCATAGGGTCTTGGGTTGTAGGGTGGTTTCCCCTGTTTGTCCTTGGTGCTGTTTAGGCACTAACCTACGTTTTAAACGTTTCTTTATTCCTTTGTCCCCATGTTTTTTAATTATTTTCGTTATTTTTATCTATGTTTTGCAATAGCCAACACACTTAGATATAAGTCATCCTTTTCCAATTTAAGTTATTCTGCGTAGTTACTGTACTTACCTGTAACCAAGGAGATATGTGACTAGATCCATGCTGTAAGAAGATTTGAACTTTTCACTGTAATAAGACACTTAACAACATGTTGGCTTTGTTTCATCGCCTTACTGTTGTTGTTGTTTTATTTATATTTTCTTCCGTCTTAGTTTCCCTTAGCATCTTTATAAGATACTGCACAGCTTAAACAGTGCTTACTGCTGTATGTCCGTCTCTTTAAGTGGGCTTAACGGTGTACATTACTTTTCAGTACAGTTCAACAGAGCACATAGGCATTATAATCTACGTTTTAAATAGAATTCTTTCTCTTTTGTGTATTACGAGGTAGCCAACGGTTATACGTAAGCGTAGTTGAATACTTCACTTGGGTACCCGTAAAGTTAATTTATGTATATACTAATTGCTATGCTTACTGTAAACCAAATTGCGATTAGATTCAACATACTCTTTCTTTGTTAATATTCATGTAATATTATCAATTGCTTTACTCGAGTTTGTTATATATATGCATGCATCATTTCTGTACATATACATTTATGTTTTAACTATTGTAAATCAAATTGCTACACTGTACATGTACTTTGTACACATGTACAATGTACTTTCACTGAAAGAAAACAAATGAGATGGAAAAAAATTAAAAAATTAATTAATTATATACAATATGATTCTTATTATCATTATTATGATTCTTCTTCTTCTTATTATTATTATCATCATCATCATCGTCATCATCATCATCGTCGTCGTCGTCGTCGTTGTTGTTATAATTATTATTATTAGATCATGATTCAAATAAAAATGAATGACCAGGGGCGGATCCAGAGGGGCGAGGGTATACACTTTTCCTTCGGTGTAGGCAAGGTTCCCCAAATTTCCCTATAAATGTGCCCTTGTATGTGTTTCATTGTGCTGTGCCCAACTCTACACCCCTTCCCGCCCTCATCTGATGCTCACTAAATAAAAACACATATTTTAAGTCTATAGAATTTGATATCCATCTATCCATAATGAAAATTCAGACACAGAAATCGATTAAATGTATGTGATTCTCCCTTCAATTTGAGCTATTGAAAAGTCAAAAAGTTTCCGGAACTTTGCCCATGTACCCCTCGTGAGCAGTTACGTATCCAGCTTTTGGTGCCATATGCAGTCATATAACATATGACTGCATCATCTGAATTCTTCCTAAACAAAAAAAAAAATACTGATTAAGCTGTTGAACAAAGTGAATCACTGCCAACAGGCCAATTTTATCTTTTGATGTAATGGACCATTTTTAAACAAATTTGGGCGATTTTTTGACAACATTTAGGGCAGTTTTAAACAAAGTTTGAGACATTTTAAACTAAAATTTGGCGGTTTTCAACCCAATTTGGGCAATTTTAACACAATTTGGGTGATTTTCTAACACCAAAATTGGGCAATTCTAAATCAAATTATGGCGATTTGTTTTTAAACAAGAAATGGATATTGTCCTACTCGAATATTTTTCATCACATAGGCTTAGTTTACATACAGAATTTCGCCCGGGGAAGGTGGCAATTTAGTTTTTCACCACTAATCCCCTATTGAAAATGCCATGCACTGCCAGGCCCGCACGGTGGCCCAGTCTCCAAAAACCTTTTTATAATTATTTTTTCATTTGACTTCACGCAAGGGGAAAGAGCCTTCACAAAATAGGGCAAGCGCATAGGAAAGGGTCTCTCTCGTAAAGGGAAAGGTGGAGCTGGAAGATGGAAAGAGGGGGGGGGGGAAACCAAACACAAATTTTTACTTAATCAAAGTCAAAATTACCTGAAAAGATATTGATTGCTTATGCTACACCTTAGATAATATGAACGATTTTAACCCAATTTCTGCCATCAGGCAATTATTTGTTACAAATTTGGAATTTAATCAAATTTGGTCCATTTAACCAATTTTGGTTCCTTTTTAGACCTAACTTGAATGATTTAATAAGCAAATATGGGCAATTTTTAACAACATTTGGGTGATTTGTAATCAAATTTGGGCGTTACTTTTCAATTTTGAATTTTTTTAACCCAATTTGGGCAAGTTTAAGCACATTTGGGCAAATTTTAACCAAATTCGAACGATGTTTAACCAAATTCGAACGATGTTTAACCAAATTTGTGAGATTTTTATAAATTTTGGCCAATTTTTAACACAATTTGGGCCATATTTAGTCAAATTTAGGCCATTTCCAACAATATTTTAATAATTTAACCAAATTTAGACAATTTAAAACCAAGGTTGATCGGTATTCGTACCTGAAAATGGTCAGATGGTAGAAAATAATTTCTTCTTTACGATATCGGGATAATAATTTTACTACTGTTACAATTTTGTAAGAATTTCGCGGCGGATTGACCAGGAAAGAGATGGCTCGACAGGAAAAGCAAAACGCTGTCAGGAGGAAATTCCCCCTGCTCCCCCCCTCCCTCCCACTTTCTATGCCATTAAGAGAGGTACGACGCCAAAAGTGCTGGTAGTGCATGAAGTAAGATTAATTAACCCGCGACGTCCAAAAAGCATGATTTGTTTTCATAATTAGCTCCCAAAAAACTTTTTGATCAACTTTTGAGGAAATATCCGCAATTTGTAGTAAATAAACTAAAATAATTGATATAATTTTGTTGAAAATTTTATAAATAATCCAAAATCTAACCAAATTTCTATCAAAATTCGGAAACAAGAAATTAAGAACATGATTTGGAAAAATCAGCAAATCTTAGTTTGTTTGTTTGTTTGATAAGGGATTAACGGCACCGCGACAACGAGGGTCAAACTGTGCCTGAGAGGTTAAATCATTCTAGAGGTAGGAAGGAAAGAAAACAGGTAGAGATTGAAATAAATACAAGAACTAAAACTTGGAAAGCTGGGTTTGAGAGAGGAGAAGTGCGTGGATGAAAAAAAAAAAAAAAAAAGAGTGGGGGTGGGAGAGGAGGACTAAATATGGTTGTAGAGGGAAGCTTGATGAAGGAAGGAGATAATTTTATTCGGAGGGTTTTTCTGAAAGAACTCAGCAATTGAGTTGTGGGGAGCGAGGGAAGCTCTTGGAAGGTTGTACAGAGGGCAAGCAAGGAGAATGTGATGGACTGTGAGGGTGCAGTGACAATTGTTTCAGAGGGGTTGGGGGAGCCAATAAGGAGGTGGGAGTGAGTGAGGTGGGTTTGACCAATTCTAAGACGGGTAATATGAACGTTGTCGACACGAAAGAAGTTGTTGATGGTGGGTTTGATCGGAATGGTGGGCTGAATGACGTGGAGTTTGTTATCAATTTGGAGTCCCACGAGGTTGCCAGCGGTCACGAACAAGAGAAGCGGTAAGCGGTTTGATGTCAAAAAAGGTTTTGGGAAATGGGGTAGGGGGAGGATGAGGGCAAGCTTAGCGGCTGTATCAGCCCTGTCATTGCCAGGGATGCCAACATGGCTGGGTATCGAGAAAAAAAGAATACTTTTCCTGCAGAGGGTGGACGAATGGAGTTTCCGGAGGAGGAGGTGGGATGTGGGGTTATCCCATTTAAGATTGAGTAAAGAAGTAAGAAAAGCGTTGGAATCGGAGAAGATGGCAAAGTGGCTGAGCGGAGAGTACTCAATAAAGTTGAGGGCGAGGAGGATGGCCTTTGTTTCGGTTGAAAAGATGGATGATTAGTCGGGAAGTCTGCTACTGAGGATGATGTTTTGGATGACGGCAGCACTGCTGTCTTATCGCCTGTCTTGAAGCCATCAGTATAGATGGAGGTGTAGTTTGAGAGTTAGTCTTTGATTTGGTTGTGTAGATTGATGAAGAGGTTAGGGTGGGTTTGGGTTTTGTGATGAGTAAAGAGGCCTAGGTGGATAGAAGGGAGGGGGTGGCCCAGGGAAGAAAAGTGGTCCAGGAAAAGGTGCAAGAGTGGCGGAGTTGATGCCGAGATGGAGGAGGTCTGATTTGATGCTTAAGCTAAAGGGAGGGGAGGGGTTTTAGTCCCATAAAAGAGGGTGGATAAATTGGGGTACGTAATGAGGTTGTAAACAGGATGTTGGTGAAGACTAAAAGCATAGGAGAGGCTAAGCTTTCTACACCTTAGCAGAAAGAGGGGATTAGCTGGCTTCAACGTGAAGGCTGGTGATTGGGAGGTCCTGTAGGCACCCAGACAAAGCCTGGGGCTTCATTTTGGATGGTGTTGATGTGGTTGAGGTAATAGTTGTGAGCGGCACAATAGACAATATTGTCGTAGTCAAGCTTGGCTCGAATGGTGAGCCTGAAGATTTTGAGGAGAGCATGGCAGTTCGCACCCCAAGTGGTGTTGGTGAGGAGGCGGAGGATGTTAAGGGAGCTGTTGCATTTCTGTTTCAGGTTGATGATGTGTTACTTGTAGGAGAGCTTGGGGTCATAGAGTAAATCTTAGAAATTGAGTGTGTTCAACTTTAGAAATGCGATTGCCATGGAGCACGAGGTTCGGGTTGGGGTGGAGCTTGTTGAAATGACAGAAGTGCATGCAGACTGTCTTGTTTTTATTGTTGCACCAGTCTTGCAGCTGGTCGAGGCCAAGTTGGAGCCTATTTTTGAAAGAGGAAAGCTAGGTGAGGAGTAAAGATGGTGAAGTCGTCCACGTTTGATGTTGTGGCCAAGGTTGTCCGTGATGTCGTTAATGCTCAGGTTGAAGAGAGTGTGGGAGAGGATGCTGCCTAGGGGACGCCATTTTCCTGCAGATAGGGGTTGGAGAGGAGAGGGTGTGGCCAATACGAACTTGGAACTGCCTGGGTGAGAGGAAGTTTTGAATAAAGATGGTGAGGTGGCCTCTGAGGCTGATGGTGTAGAGTTTGCAGATAATGTTGTATTTCCAAGTAGTTGTCTAAAGCTTTCTCGAGGTCAAAAAGATGGCAATGAGTTCTTCCTTTTTTGCAAAGGAATCCCTGATAGCGATGTTGAGCACAATTAACTGGTCTAGGGTATTGCAACAATTCCGGATGCTGCTTTGGTGAGGGGAGAGGATTTTGTTGGTCTCAAGGAACCAGTTTAGTCTCTGGTTAATGATCCTTTCCATAATTTTACAGAGACAGCAGGTGAGGGCAATGGGGCGGTAGCTGGAGGGGTCGGTATCGTCCTTCCTGGTTTGGGGACAGGGGTGACAATAGCTGTCCTTCAGATAGGGGAAAGGAGTGTGAGGACCAAATGTGGTTGAGGATGGTGAGTAGGGTGGTGGCCTTGTTGGGGATGTGTTTCAAGAACTGGTAAGGGATGTTATCTGGACCCTTGGAGGTGCAGCCAGCATCGTGGATGGCTTGGTTTACTTCAGAAAGGGTAAGAGGGGTGTTGTAGCTCTCGGTGTTCTCGGAGAGTAAAGTGATACTCCGGGCTTCATCGCAAGCTGTTTTGGTTATGAGAGCATTGGGGTAGTTGGCGGAGGATGAGATGTGCTGAAAGAGGCAGAGAGGTGGTTAACAATGTCTTTTTTCACAGTGATAAGGTTACCATTCCAGGAGAGATGGACGACTTGCCAACCCTGCCGTGGAAGCTGTTAACTATTCTCCAAATCTTCTTAGTGGGGGGTGTTGGTGGTGAGAGAAGAAGGGATGAAGTTGTTTTAAGTGTTGGTTTTACTGTCCTTGATAGTGTGCCTGGCTTTGGTATGGCTGATGTGAAAGAGGTTGAGGTTGTGGGTAGTGGGGTTAGTTTTGAAGTTCCTGAGGGCCCTTTTCCTGTTCTTGATGGCGATTTTGCAGTCACCAGAGAACCAGGGGTTTTAGAAACCTTTACAAGGAGACAGGGACCTTTAGAAGGGGCACATCCTCTATGCCTTATACAGGACTGGTAGGTCCCTTCCCCATGTCTCGGAGTATATGCTAGGGTTTTAGTTATTGTCTTCCTTTTAATGTATACAGAGTATTACCCTATCAAAAAGATTAATTCAAAGGAAGAAAAAGAAGCTAAAGAACAAAAAGAGTTTGTAATATTCTGTCACAGTTGATTTATTTCCTACATTTTACACACAATTCACACAGAAAAAATAATGTCCATCAATTTAATGGAATGTGAAGAAATATTGTAGTTACTTAGACTTGATGAATAAAGTGATTGCAGTAATGGCATACAATGTGCAAACCACAAATGATTTAAATATGTTTCATAGGTATGCTGGATGTCTTCCAAATTTTTCAGGTCAAATTCATTTATAATTGATGAAACTTCGAACAAACATGTATAATTGAATTGAGGTTGATGGAAAGTATCATTTCGCATTAAATTGACTGGTTTAGATCACTGGTTTAAAGGGGCAACACAAACGGCTTTAATCAAAAAACTTATTTCTCTTTTGAGAATAGGTGCCTAAAGAATGTTGACATATAATAGCTGTATTCTTTATTCAAGAAGCCCCCAAACCACCAAAAAAATAAATGTATATATACAATTATGCATCACTATGCATTTTCTGTTCAAAAATTTACCGCACTTGTTAGCTGGGGTATGAACGAGAGAGTTATATTTTTTATAGCTAAGGAATAACTTAAAGTAAATACCTTCTTTAATCATTTTTGGTTGAGATAGAGGATCTCTATTATCAAGTTTTTACGACTCATTTGGATTTACATTTGGACAAGGTCTGAGCTTTCTACATGTTTCTTGTTCTTAAGAGAGTTACTAGAATGTGCATTACACAAATGTGAAGCATGCAAAACCGATCCATTCTTTTCATCAGAATCTTTTTTTTTTTTTGATAAATAAAATTTATATAATAAACAACTAATAGCAAAACACAATGGAATGTATTTTCTATATACAAATACAAGTTCTGGATCATGTAAGAAATGACATGATTAATCCTACCTAAGAAAGACTTTGGAAGAACAATAATATTTTATACCACTAATTCTGTATATTTAAAAATCAAGGTTCAAGCATTAAGTTTTACATCTATGAAAGACTACTTCTCAGTTTTCCATGATAAAAATTACTCTACGTTATTATTCATGATAAATTATATAGTATCTATCTAGTCATAATCAAGGTGATAATATGGAATAGAAACAAACAAGGTGATTCAGCATTTTTTTAACAACATGCATAAGTTATATGGACGGAAATATATTTGCAATAATTGTAATATACTCTTAAATATGACGGAATAGATAGTTTGCACATCTGCTAAATGAATTTTTACCTAATTTGATCATTTTAAATAACTACAAAATATGATATCTCAAATATATATCTGAGTATACTCTTTTATTTATTAGAATAGCCTAAAACTAAAAACTTAATATCTATAAAGGAATGTAAAAAATACAAAATTGACAAAGTTTATTATTTTGGTAGCAAATAATTTGCATAATCAAATCATGATGTTTCAAAGACAGTGCCATCATAGAATCTACATAAACTAATCACTTCTCAATTCCGCTAATATTTCTAGGTATTTTGTCTTTCTGTTAAAATCAAATGCACACACAATTCACACAAGTCTTAAAATCTATGAAAATAATCTCTACAATTATCTACATAAAGCAGAACTGTACAATAAGTGTCTAATAGAAAAATTACAATATTTCTATAAACAAAATTCTTATGACTATTACGAAAGTTTGAATATCGATTTCATCTTCTCAAACTTTGGGTTCGATTCCCTTCGTGAGCACTGCATTGTGTTTTTGAGCAAGAAACTCTACTTGCTTCAGTCCACTCAGCTGTAAAATGAGTACCAGCACTGCTGGGGAGTTAATCTGTGATGGACTGGCTTCCCGTCCAGGGGGAGTCATGTACTCCCATCCGTTTGCGCTATGGAAACCGGATATAAACACTGGCTCTATGAGCCTAATGGCTCCATGGAATTAGCTTCTTCTTCTCAAACTACAAACAATATCAACAACTGTACTTTTGTAAAAAAATCTAATATTAAATAAATTGTTACGAGAAGTAAATATAAATACAGCTCAATATATAAGGACTATTTAGCGTTTGTCTTTTTTGCGAAGATGTGATTGGAGTTGTTGCTGTCTCTCTTCCAGCTGTTTGCGATACAGATTAAGTTTCTTACAAATGCTCTCCCTCTTCATGGTTACATCGGTTATGTGGAACTGTAGCTCACTCACTCGCTTGCTTGTGTCTACCTCCCCCTGTGAACAATAAAACATCAAAATAGTTTAAATATAACATAAGATAACAAGATGACGGGCTAAGAAGGGTGAATCATCCCATAAAAAGCCCAAACTAACACCACCAAAAAAATTAATAATAAAAGAAGCCCAGAGTTAGTAAAGAACTTATCAATATTGAATTTGAAATTGTGAACAGAATTGGAGCTAACTACCCACTCAGGCAAACCATTCCACTCATTAACAACTCTTTGCGGAAAGCTAAAATGCTGAATATCTATCCGTGAGAACTCTTTAGTCAACTTCAAACTGTTACTACATGTGACATGAGAATTCAGCTAAAACCTGCAAGAAATTACAGGTAGTCAAAGCATTACTACTACTAAACCTGCATCATATCGCCATGTACTCTTCTCAACTCAAGCGTGGTCAAACCAAGAATTCGCAACATAGATTCATCATAAGAGAGATTCCTTACTTCGGGAATAAGTCTAGTGGCTCTTCGCTGAACCTGCTCCAAAATGAACTTATCCTTCTCATAAAAGGGACTCCAAGCCTGAATAGCATACTCAAGGTGAGGCCTGACTAACTGCTTATACAAATTAAGAACAACCTCTTTACCAAAAAAACAAAAATTTATTCTAATAAAACCAAGCATCCTAATTGCCCTTGCAGATGCTAAAGCACACTGTTTAGAAGGCATCAGATTACTAGTAATGACAACACCTAGATCCCTTTCTTGGTAAACACAACCAAGATTTAAACTATTCATGCAGTAATCAAAAGCCAAATTGCTCTGACCAAAATGAATATTTATCAATATATTTTGAAACTTGGTTGAAAATCATGAATTACGTCAACCAATTGCTACATATGTCAAATTCATTAATATATATGTCATTTCATTGTTTTTTTCTGTCAATTTATTGTTATACCTGTCAAATTATTGTTACACTTGTCAGTTTATTATTACATCTGTCAATTCATTTTACATGTCGATTCATTTTACATATGTCAATTAATTTTAAACATGTCAATTAATTTTAAACATGTCAATTAAATTTAAACATGTCAATTAATTTTACATATATCAATTAATTGTTACATGTCAAATTATTGTTACATCTGTCAACTTATTAATACATCTGTTAATTCATAGGTGTATTGTCAATTCATTGTTACATATATTAATTCATTGTTACAGTTGTCAACTCACAGATACAATTGTCAAATTAATGACACATTAAATTATGTGACACATATGCTTAAAGGTTGCATCTGTATATCTAAGAATATCAAATAATAAGGAAAGTGTTCACAATGCACTGTTTTTTTTAATTTTGTTATACCCCTACAACCCCCTACAAAAATATAAGGTAGGAACAAAGGTTCTTAAAAAATTAGATTCATGCATTAGATAAATATAAATCAGAATCAGTGCATAGCATTATAGGGTCAACCACACTTTAGCTTAGCCATTGCCAATAACATACTAATTCTATAAGTGTCATTTGTACTTTCAGGAAATAGCTTCAGCATATAAATAGTTTGGAGAGCTGCTATTACTTCACGTGTGCAATGCAATGCCCTTCCTTCAATTGAAAATAATTAATACAAAATTGGAGAAAAAAAATCAACTCCAGCCAGTTTTTATAATCAAATTACATTTCAATTGCATTTATGTACAGGAAACAACCAAATTTAATAAACTCCTCAACACGATGCTTAAAAGTGTGTTAACTGACCCTTTTAAGGTTAGCATGAAGACAATGTTTAAAAGTGTGCTAACTGACCCATTGTAAATAAGGCTACGGCACAAAGGATACAAAATTATCTGACTAAATGGAATTAGATTTCAGGAAGAATAAACATAGACATAATCACACTGCATATTTCCCCAAAATAATGTGGGTCACAATCAAAATAAATTTGGCAACATTCTATACAATTGTCATTTATCATTAATGCTTATTAAATTTCTATGGAGTATTTGCATTGTCATGACCCGTGCGATGAATTCCCATAATGTACTACCTTGAGTAATTGGTTTAGTCCATTTTACAAGAGGTGAATTTTTAACAAAGTGAAAATATGTATAAAAAGTTTTCTCATATTTTCATTGTTTTTATGCACTTTAAACAATCTAACACGGAAATTGTATAAAAAGATGAATGCTTTGCCATCGTCTTTATATGCATATTCAAAGCTCGTTATTAAATGACTTTGCACTTGCGAATGGTCCCCTAAAGTCAGACCATTCCACTCATGTCAAAGACCTTTGCCCAGTGCTTTAAATACACATATAAACACTCCGCCTCAACATTAATGTTTCAATATTGCATATGTGAAAAAAGACAAGATAATTCATCAATAAATCATATTTTGATAGTTTCTCTGGGAGAATATTTGGCAAAAATCAAGCTTTAAGTATTCTTTATCAAAACATGTAAAATATAAGTTTAGCAATTATTTATCATTTGATTGCTTGGTTAATAGTCAATTACAGATTACAGTAAATTCACCATGTCCTAGGAGGTGTGTTAAGGGTTACATTTCAATATCACAACAGAGCAACCAAACTCTGTATGTAGTGGGACAATGTGGCAAAACCGTGGCTCTGATCCTTTAAGGAAGTGGGGGTGGGGAGGAAACCACAACATCTCAGTTATTCTGACAGATCCACTCAAAATTGTTGTGCATTTTATGGAAACATAGGATGATAGACTTTACAATTGACAAAACCTCTTAACAGGCATGCACTTCAAGCAGTATACAACAACTAAAAATAAGAATCAATGCTTTTACCTTTTGTGACAAATTTTTGTACAGTTTTTCATGTCACAGATATAATAACAAAATATTTTTGACGTAGTTTTTTGTTAGATCTTTTCCTTACCTTATCTACTGTCCTGATCATCGATATTTCCTGCTGCGATTGCAGTTGCTGATAGAGGTCGTGGACCTCGTCTTGTGTTGTGACCACCTGGTTGGTCATCTCCGAGAACTCCATGCTCAAGTTATCTACCTTGTCTTCAAGGGACTGGATTTCTCTCTGAGTTGGGGAAAGAAGACGGAATATAAGACATCAAAAGATGCGGCCATACTAAATCATAACAAATTTCACTACAGATGCAGGAGTCCTGAGCTTGAGAATAACGACTCACATTGTACAAATCTCACTCTTGATTGGATATGAGTAGAGATATATTTAGTCAAAGAGTACTTTTTCTGTGGAGATATAGGCATGATTTTTCAAAAAATGTATGTCTTGTTTATCATTCCGTATGGATTTGGGAAAAATAACATTTATACCCTTTGGCAGCAGACACTCTTGCATGCTTGAATGTTGTTGTTTTTATAATCAGGGAATTAAAAGATGAATTCACAGAACCAAAATAGATGCTGACATTTTTTGAGAGATTAAAATGCAAGAAGCATCTGTTACCTTCAAGAAGACTTGATGGATATCTTTATCCTTGGCCTCATCTGCAGCGAGTTTAAGCCTGCCTCCTGCCTGCTCCTTAGCACTCACTTGCTTTGTTGTGCTATGCCACAGAGCTGTTCCACTCAGTTCACCTGGTAACTGATCCAGGGCCGACTTCCTAGGAAGAGCTAAAGCCTGCATGAAGAATATGTATGTTGATTAATGCATGCTGGAAATCTGTGAATATGATTCTCCATTTGCATTAATAATAATGATAGTAATAATGTGAAGTGCAAATTATGTGAAAAATTTCTATGCACTGTACAAAAACAAAAAAACCCTACAAAATGCGGCCAACAGTAGAAAGCAAGTTTAAAGGAACAAGACAACTTTTGTTTTTTTGGTCTTATGGCACCATGACAACGATGATCACTTTGTGTCCGAGAGGTTAAATTATGTCAGGGAAAAGTGCTATCTTAACATTATGGGGAAGAGATTTCCAAGTATCTTGGGCTATAACAGAAAAAACAATTTAAAACACAGGATGTATGCAACACATGTTAAAGGTATATGGACAGGTAGCGGCAAAAAGGGATAACACCAAGCTTCTTACCCCAGGATGATCCCCTACCCTGCCAGGTGTCCCGGACATTGATGTCAATTTCTTCTCCACCTCGTCATTTGACCCATGCTGTCTTGCCAGGATCACCTTATCCTCCACCTGACCTAGCTGTTTCTTCATCTCGTCAGTCAGCACAAAATTGCTGTATTTTGATAATCTGTTTCAAAAAAAAAAAAAAAAGCAAAGAAAAGTGTAATTGAATGACAATCTGCTTAATGACTATGTAGCATTTTCATTAGGATTTGCCACACCTATCCATTTATTGAATGTCAAACTATGGTAAAATTTTCTCTTATTTCTTCGTATATTATTTTATTCAATGTTAATTTAAGAATTAAATACAAAATTAAAACAATAAACAACAGTGTAAATGAATGATTGAATAAATGAATGAATAAAAATTCTCAAGATTCAGTCCAAGAGAATTTAAATATACACACTGAGGGTTCTCATATTCAGGTAACAAACATATTCCCGGCTACAAGTATATTTCTTGAAGGGTGGAGTAGGGTGCAAACACGAAAAGATATATTCTTTCTCCACTAACAATTAACCTCAGTTAGTTGATTGACAGCTTTTTCAGCCAATCACCACAGAAATTTGCCTAGCAACAAAATCTGCATTAACTAAGTGGGGCAAAAATCTTCACGGTACTGGTACAACAATACAGCTAGCTAGTGGTGCGCTCATGCAGTCAATGCAATATACTACACAAAACAAACGTTTGCACACATGGACTGAGTAACAACAAGATGGTGAAAAATTGCGACTACGGGCCGCTATGGGCTCTGTAAACCCTATTCCGTTATCCAGATTGGTAAGAAAACGGAATTTTGTTTTTCTTTTGTTAAAAACTCTGGAGAAATGATCTGGAGAAGTGCCATAAATGGATAAACCTTGTGGCAGGCTACATGAACATCTAAATGTCAATGCATTGGTCATGCATGATTGTGGATTTGAGGTTTGTTTGCACCACCGAGATACCACATTGCTATGGTGGGTGTGGCTTATTTCCTAACTCAGAGATGTTAATTAATACAACAAGTGAACAATTTCTGTATGCATATATAATATTGATCCAGGAACGGAAAGCAATCCCACAATCCTCCCTTTACTAATGTGCCACACGTTGTACATAAAAGCAAAGATTCTGCAACACTTGCTCACCTGTTTTCCAAACCTTCTTTTGTGAAATGGACACCATCCTGATCAGTTCCTCTCAGCAGCTTCACATCCAGCAATCCTTCAACAGCGCCATCCTTTTCGTCATCTGTGTGCGTAGGACCGAACAAATCGTCCAAACCTCCCATGCCATCTTGGCTAAACCTCCATCTGCAATGGTGTTGTTCTTACGCTGACGCGCAAAGAACAAATCATTACAAACCACAGAGAGGGCACTATAGAACTCCTTGATGAACCTCACATTTGCATCGTCCGCATGTCTTCCACTTTGATGTGAGCCATAGCGTGAACCAACACCAGCAAAAATTCACCCACAGTATCTAATCGTGCTAAACGGATATACAGAATAAGATTTTCATCATCGAAGTGATATGAGTTGCGGTAGCCATTGCGAGCAAGTTTGTGGTTGATGGGAATCTTGTCGGCCAATAGGAGGGTGACAGGTTTGTACGAGCACTGATTGATGAGCATTTTGATGACAAACAAGCCAAACTTATAGGTGACCAGATAGCGAGTACTGAGATTACTGAGATCCACCGGGTGGAGTTCTGAGTCTGAGGTCCATTGGCTATCTTTATCATCCAGGAATATTTCTGTAAGGAATAACAAATCAACAGTTTAATAACCAATAGAATGAACAATTATTTATGGTTAAACTTCCTTTGAACCGGCACAATGTGTCTGGCACTTTCTAGAGGTACTCTTAAACAATTGAAGATCTTCTTGCTATCACAACCTGTAATCATATGATGATGACTAAATAGCAATCCATACTTGAATTTTTCAGCACTAAGTAACTTTAATTTCTTTCCTTAATTATCCTTTCAAGATGGAAAAATGAATATGTACCACCATGCTTTAGTTCGTGATCAAAATACTGTCTGTTCACTTTTGATTTCTTTTAGAAGTCATTTTTGAATAACAATCAAAATGGGTGACTCCGAACTTACATAAAACTTATCATTGATACATAACCCCAGTACTGTATGTGACCTACTGAACCTGATATCTTGGAAAGAATGTAAGATACAATGGAGTAGCATTTTAAAATTTCTTAAAACAAAAGCATACAGTACTTATTTTCTTTTGCAAGATGAACTGAATATCAAATATTGAATGTCATCTTTTCCATACTACAAGACAGGCTGCAGATTTATAGCTAAAAATAATAACAACCCTGTACCATCTAAATATGTTTTCTCTTTTCAATGTTACATGTAAAGAACTTAATTTGTGATTTCTGAATTAAATTTACCCCACATCCCCCCCCCAAAAAAAAATGTGTTTGTGGGGGTTGGGTAATAAGTGCATTTCTAGAAAAGCGGGGTGGTGTTATTTTCCCCTGACCTTTCACTCTGACCTAACCAGTCTAGTTACCTTCTCCATGCTTCTTCTTAGGTAACGTTCCATCTTCCATCATCTCCTTGACCTCTGCAAGCTTCTTGTAGAGTGGAGATACCATCAGGAGGTCAGTCAAGTCCTTGTCACTAAGAGGAGCAGCCATGTTGTAAGAGGAAGGCATTCCTGGTTCTTGGTTATGTGGATCATCTGTGATGTCACGTTCTGGGTTATCAAGAGGTTGTCTGATTCTATGCTTTCTTTCAAAACAAGAACCTATGAGGGTGAGAGAATAATCGACACAAGCTGTGTAAATACCGTTACTACAATTGATTAAAATATCCGCCGTACGGCGGATTTTAGAAAGCTCAATCCTGCTTGTCAAAAACCACAATCATTTCTGAGATATTAGCCCTGTCTGAACTTTCCGCTTCTCTGATTTAATGAAAGGATCTATTGTTCACCAGCTTCATCACACAAGTGCAGTGTATTTGCTTGCCATCAAGACAGTGGAGTAGAAAGCTTACTGAGCAGCAATAGTTGGCTGTTTATTGGCATTTAGAGGTAAAGGATTTGTCTGGAGTGGGCATGCATGACCATTAATTGATGCAGTAAAGTTGTAGAAATATTTTCAGCACAGAGCCTAACAGCCTTTATGCTTCATGATAAGAGTAACTTGTCCATTATAATACAGTAGCTAGACCTTCAAATTAAAACGTCTGTCAAAGCACTGCAAAAAATCCTGATAGTATATTTACCACCAAAGGGTACAAATTATCCTTAAAAAATCCCACTCAAAATGTGGCAGTTACTGTTGCACTATTGCACCTAGAACGTAATTATCAAGACTTGGTAGATACTGAGTAAATCTAATCCATTTAGTAAGGAAATTGACAAAACTTGTGAATTATGTAAGATAAAGAATGGAATAAGTAAGAAAAGAGAAGTTGTATATTGTATAGAGTGTAATCATTGCAATGGTGAATCTAAATACATAGGAGAAACATCCAGAAGCCTGGGTGAAAGATTGGATGAACATTTTACCAATAGGAATGATAAGTAATCTGTTTTTTATAACCATAAAGAATCTACCTACTGTGGTGTAGCAGTTATCATACATGTCTACAGACCACAAGGTCCTGGATTCAAGCCTGGGTTGGGTAGACAAGCCAGTGCACCACAACTGGTTATCAAAGGCCGTGGACATTGACTTGGTTGTCGATGTTATGTCTGACCGTACGTCGTACCTGTGTTCTCGTCCTGGTCGTATTAAGCGTTTCGTGATAGCATTGTTACTAACATAACCGAACACACAGGCGACGGCCCCGTCATTGTAATTGTGTGTTCACTCGTTATCGTCGTGTATTTTTCTCACACTTCATCTATGTGTTGTATGAGCTTTGTATGAAGTTGTTGTTATCTGTGTTGTAGTACCAAGCTAAAGATGGTCTGGGTTAGACCAAAAATGTCAATACACCAAGAAAAGAAAATGATATTTAAGACCTTATTCATGTTTCTTTGGATTATTTAAGTAGGAGTTGGAATGGCTACCACCAAAACACCAGCAACATGGAAGAAATTTATGAGAGCTTTGAAGATTAAGTTTTTGAACATAATACAAAAAAGGCATTTGAGGGCAAAAGATTTATAGAGGCTGTGGTCAATATTTATTATATCAACTGTGATAACTGTGCCTTTTTAATGTCAATGTCCAAAGTGAGGGTGGGGTGGGAACTTGACAGCATTGTTTTTGAACTGGGTATGCCACTACCAGCAACCGGGTATGCCACTACCAGCAACTGGGTATGCCACTACCAGCAACTCACCTCCTGTGCTTTCATCCTGTTCTCCTCTGTCTTGAGTTCCCCATCTTTCTCTTTTATCTTCTCCTTCAGTTGTTCCTGTGCCTGCTCCTTCTTGGCAGCCTTCTTCTCTGCAATCTTCTTCTTAATGCGCTCCTAATGAGGATGAAAGCATATATAAATAATAAAATATGATATCATAAACCCATACTTGGGACATAAAGGCCCATCACTAATGAACCTAAAAAAAAAAAAAAAATAATAATAATGTAAAAAATTAGATTATTATTTGTATTAATTGCTCAATTAAAAAGATAAACCCGACTCACATAAGATACGTATGAAATAAACAATTACATTTCTGATACAAAATATAATTCCTCATGAACAATGCACACTTATTTTTCAGGTAATTGAGGAGTCAGGTAATTGAGGAGTCAGGTAATTGAGGAGTCAGGTAATTGAGGAGTCAGGTAATTGAGGAGTCAGGTAATTGAGGAGTCAGGTAATTGAGGAGTCAGGTAATTGAGGAGTCAGGTAGCTCATTGGTAAAGTGCATGACTGAGATGCTATTGAGTCAGGTAATTGAGGAGTCAGGTTAATTGAGGAGTCAGGTTCAATTGCCTCAGGATTGAGGAGTCAGGTAATTGAGAGTCAGGTAATTGAGAGTCAAGTCGAGGAGTTTTTCCACAGCTATGCAGATCGCCAATCATCAAAGCTGAGAAATCGTCGTTTGTAGATCCCGTTTTAAGCTCCTCATTCAGCTGTTAAGAGAGTCGTTTGCAGGTAATGTTGAATAATGGTTGAATTTGGGACATTAGGCCACCGGTCCTGATGGTTAGACAGTCACACAGTGTTCTCTGAACACTTCTCAAAAACAGTAGGGTGAAAACCCGATGTTCGTCCACTTCCATCCCGGTCGCACAAGACTGGCATCTATGCAGCGTTTATACCAGCTGGCATCTATGCTCATATAGGAGTTTTGCCGAGTTCCCGTAAGGGAGGATCATGTACAAAACAAAACGAAAGTGAGAAATCTTTAAAGGTACGTGGATCAACCTTCTCCACATAAAATAAGAATATAATCATGATACTAATAGTAATCAAATAATATTTCAATCTATATATAAAATAGTTTTTACCATCAAGTTGGAAACAATTCAAATACCTGTAGTTCGTTCTTCATCCTCATCCTGTCAGCATCCATTTTGTTTTGAAGCTTAGCCAGATCTCTCTCATGTTCCTGCAAGAGTCTCTCTTGTTCACCTTTGCTACCTCCTTGGCTCTTCAGGGCATCTATCTTTTCCTGAAATAAAGGAGATAACATCATCACAATACTTTAGATGAGCCCATTTAAAGGACTATGCACATCTAGGCAACATGGGCTTAATTTGTTTAAAATATGATCTAAACCAATAAAACAGCAAATAATTCCATCAAAATTGGTTAAAAATTGACCAATTTACAGCATTTTTATTTTTAGCTGTTATTTGCACAATAATCTGTGATGTCAATGGGGGATGGATCTTTCATCACCTTTTGTAAAACCATTGTTCTTTATTCATCTGTTAATTTTGTTTGAAATATAGCATTGGACTTGGGACAAATTGTTTTGGAACTTGGTCATACCCTTAATCATCATGTATCTAGAAAAGTCAATTCTAAAATTTGTAGCTGAATTTGAAGATCAGAATTTAAAGAATTACATAAAGATTTTGAGATGTGTTCCTCTTACTATATCACACATTCCACACAATATTAACAAATCTGAAATTTTGTTTGTTCATAACTTGAAAACTAAATAAGCCTTTCACAAATTCTAAAAACCATTCCGCTTAAAATTTCATGCTCTTTACATATCTCAAATCTGCTAGATGTCCACAGCCCTTTAAATAAAACACCACGACCATTCTAGAATGGACATTTGTAACAAGCATACATTTTCCTTCTCATATTAATGTCACTAGTTTCAACTAAGCATACCAATCATCATTTAATCTCTCTGGGTTTGATAATTGACAGCTTTTTCAATCAATCACTGCATGAATTTACCTAGCAACAAAATCTGTGTAACTAAGCATAAGAAACATCCTATGTGGTACTGGTACAGTACAGCTTGCTAGCGATGTGCGCTCATGTAGTCAATGCAATTTACTGTACAATACAAATTTCTGCACACACAGACTGAGTGACAGCAAAATGGTGAACATGAATTGTGCTTACTGGCTGCAGGCTTTGTAAATCTGATTGCTGTTACCCAGAACAGTTAGCAAACTGAATTTTGTTAATCCCATTTGCTAAAAACTCTAAAGATCTGGAGAAGTGCCATAAATGAATCAAAGCTTGTGGCAGGCCTCGCGAACATCGAAATGTCAATGCATTGTTCATACACGATTGCGAATTTGAGCTTTGTTTGTCCCCACTTACTTACTGCATTACTATGGTGGGTGTGGCTTATTTTGTAATTTGGAGACATCAAATCTTGATTGCTATGGACATACCACCCTCTTGCATGCAAACGATATCCTGAACTGCATTTTTTTTACAGATGATTAAGACTTTATTTGCATAAGGTGTGAATGTCGTTTTTGCTTTTAATCTTGTACTTCACAACAAAGGGAAGAGGGATGAGCTTTAAACTCATGTTTAGGTATTAGTTGACAAAGACATTATTTACATTCCTATATTTGCACTTTTGTATGCCTGGGTGGCCCAATCTTTGTCAGCTATGTTTGTTTGGGGCCCACTCACATGTTCCAATTTTGAAATCTATTATTTTGCTTCCCACTTTATCAATACATATTGCATTGTTTTCTTGCATTCTACAAGTCTTTTGATAATATTGTAATAAAACTATGTGGAAATAAATCAGAGTCAATTAAATATGACATAAATCACAAAGATTAAATGTTGGTAGTTTAATTATTTTACATCCCTTTCTCAACAGCTAACATTGAATAAATAGAGATGTCCACAGCTGTTTGATAAACAGTAGTGAAGAATTGGTGAAGACCCACTGGAGACTAATGCAGGACCAATAAATAAAAGATTGAATGTAGGTAGTTTAACTAACATTTAATATAGAGATATCCACAGCTGTTTGATAAACAGTACTGCTAAATGAGGACCCACAGGTGATGAAACCCAGGACCAATAAATAAGATATGAGCAGTAGCAGCACCAGGATTTTGGTCATGCGGAGGGGATAAAGCGAGGGGCAAATTAATCCCATGGGGGTAAAATCCTATAAATCGGACAAAATATGTCACTTTACAAAGTTTTCTGGGGGATAGTGGGGGTGGGGCAAGGCGATCTTGCGTAAGGGTAAATCCCACCCCACCCCCGTAGTGCCGCCACTGGACAGACATGAGTGTGAAGAAGTACTCTAATATACTATCTTATAGAAAGAAATACTACATTCATATCTATGTAAAGATTAAACCATATTGATATTATCTTTGTACATCTTTTGATAGCGGCACAGAGCATAGCACCATACGTAGAGAACGTCCATCCAACTTCAGATGTTCAAATTCCTGTGGTTGAGTTGCAGGTCGAGTGCCAAGTTTATCATATGTAAACAACAATGGTGATGTGCACAGCTTGAATGGGCATATCTGATCCCGATCCTGCGTTGACGGGCGTATGTTAGATAATTGACAGATTTATGTGCGTAGCGTAAAAATACGCTTGGGTCGATCCATTTAATGCAGGCAAATGTTAAAGATGGTGATACACACAGCTCAAATAGAGTATGTGCATCTTATGTCATCAACGTAGTAAAAGCATAGAAATACTTTTAGGACTCACAAAACAGGCTATGACAGATATCAGAAGGTATGGTCAATTTTAATTACAAAATTAAACTGTTGTTGTTAATGGCCCTAACTGTGCACATTGGAATATTTTTTGTGCTCCCTTAAATATCAAAATAAAATAGTCATCATTGTCAGCAAAAAATTGGTGTCGCGTTTAGGTATACTAATATTGTAATGGCAGTATGTGGGAATAAATAAAAACAAATGAAAAAGGATTGAATGTGAAGAAGTACCTTGTTTTTCTGTTTCTTCTCCTTGACCAAGTCCTCCTTCCTCTTGTTGAGGGCACTCAGTCTCTTCTCACTCTTTTCCTTCTCCTTCTTCTCCTCCTCAGAAAGATGCTGGTCATAGTCCGCCAGCTCTCGCTCCATCCGCGCTTTCGCAGATGCTTCAAATTCTGCCAGAAAACACAAAGATTTATTACTGAATGCTAAAAATTTAGAGTTGTGGACACCAACAAAAGACATTTAATAAACTAAGGTCTTCTAAGAGATTGAAAATAATAATCATTGTAAAATAAGTTCCTAAAATTAAATATCTATCTATTGGAAGACTTGAGAAAGTAGAAACAATCCCACAGGAGCAAAAAGATCACAAAAATGTACATACGCCTATGAAAATCTATTTTGATGCCTGGATCTCTAAAAAGTAGCATGTACAATCAGGAAATTAATCAGCATGAAATGTTTCTCCTCTGATTGCAAGAGAATCCGAATTAAAAATAAGTACCTTAACATTTGTGCACCTAAATATTGATTAAATTTATTAGTTCGAGTATAATAGTGTATCCTGCACCATCCAAGGCCTTTATAATTGCATCTTTATTTCTTCCCTTTTCTAAAGTTGACTAACTTCTCTCAAATATGTTTGTTTGTTTGATGAGGACTTAACGGCACCACGACAACGAGATCAAATTGTGCCTGAGAGGTTCAGATCATTTTAGAGGTAGGAAGGAAAGAAAACAGGGGGAGAATGAGAGAAATACAAGAACAAAAAGTAAGAAAGCTGTGATCGAGAAAGGAGGTGCATGAGTGAAAAAAAAAGTAGAAGAGGGGAAATGGGAGGGGAACTAAATATGGTTGTAGAGGAAAAGTAAGATGAAGGAAGGAGATAATTTTAATCCGAGGGTTTTTCTGGAAGAACTCGGCAATTAAGTTGTGGGGAGCGAGGGAAGCTCTGGGAAGGTTGTGCAGGGGGCAACTATGCAAAAAGCTGTCTGCTTTGTGAAGTGTGAACTTCCTCACAAAGACTCTTAAGGTCACTTTCTATATTTGAGATACATTTATAAAATAGTTCTTTACTACAAAGTCTGTCATAAATACTTTTCATGAATATAAGTTGACAACTAAATTTCACTTTTCTTTCTAATCTAAAACATCCCTACAGATGGTGTTAGACCCTTTATAGTCTTCAAAGCTAACATAATTAAATGCTCTGATGTAAACAGTTTTATCAAACATGATTTTCTTAACAGACTAGTCTTCATACCTTCTTTATCTTTCTTCAGTTTCTCCTCATTGGCGATCCTTTCTCTTTCCAACCTTGACCTGACTTCTTCTAGCTCCTCTGCTGCCCTCGCTGCCTGTTCGGCATTCACAAGCTGATCAGCATTCTCACCTCCAAGCTCACGAAGTGCGTCAGCAAATTCCTGCATCACAAAAAAATAGGAAAGAACTCAAGTATTTACTCATCTTTTTATAAACAGATATAAAATCCACATGATACATCACAGATTTAAAGGTAAAGGCTGCTACACACCAAATGCAAAGCGGCGAGCAATTTTGAGATAATCAGACAAAAAACAAATATTATAAGATGCTTTGACTTTTTGCTTACACACGATAAAGTTTACAATTGAGGCTTTCTGATGATACTAGAAAATATGCTAGCAATGCTTTTTTGTTCAAACTGTGGAGAAATTAACTTTAGTGGGGCGCAATTTTCTGTAGTGATGCAAATTTTGCTTCATTAGGCATAGAAACGCCCTTTCAATCAATTTTCAGTTACCATCTGGATAATCATACGATGACAATCCTTCTCTGAAAACAAAAGGTGGAAATGTTTATTTCTCTTTGTTTTAATCAATTTTGTTTAAAAATCGCTTGCTGCGTCGCGTTCGGTGTGTAACGGCCTTTAGTCTTCTCTTAAGTGTCCATCACCACTACAAAAATTCTTAGAAGTAAATAGAGTGTTTCAGTTGACGTCACGAGGTCACACGACTCTATTTACATCGTCATTTTGAAGGGAAAAGCCACTGTCATCTGCTGTACACTTAATCAGACTTACATACGTTTGCATGTTCTTATATCAGATTCTTTTTGTAAGATAATTATGCCGGAATCTTCTTGTGCTGTTGGTTGCTTTAATAGATGTGTACAGGAAAATAAAAAGACATTTCTCGATTTCCATCTGATCCTGATCAACGTTCGAAGTGGGTTTCTGCTGTTCGATGCGACAACTTCAACCTACGGTTCACACTAGAATTTGAAGTGAGCACTTTATATCAGGTATGTAGGCTTTGTCTGACATGTCTGAGTATAACAAACAATCAGCTGGCGTTAACTTTAGAGTTACTCTTCGTATACCCGGAGAAAATATAAAACTTAGGGAAAATATGAAGTAAAATCGGAAGCAAACAAGTATGTAGTATGTTTGTTGTATGTGTGATTTGACTGAGCTGTGTGAAGACGCGTGAAATGCAACAACGCCACTGCCCTGCAAAATGGAGTCCAGTTGAGTTAGAGTCACATGATGAAATCTCTCTATTGTTGGTTTATTGGAGGTAAGCTTTAACCGATACACTACGAGACTTAAAATTGTTGGGGTAAATAAACTACTTCTGTTATTTAAGCTCAAATTTCAATTCTTTCATACTTTATTTTCATTGGTTGTTTAGTGGGGTAAAACAACACCACAACAACAATGGTTGTCTCTAAGAGATCAGATTATTTGTGTTGTTTATTATGCAGCAAATACTGGAAAAATGCAGATAAAATGAAGAACATCAATAACTTACATTATAGTGTTTTTCTTTAAGGGCTAGCTTTGCTCTGGCGTATCTCAATTCCCAGTCAGAAAGAGCCTCCTGCTCCAGGGCCTTCTTTTCTTCTTCCATATCTCGTTCCATTTTGCTGATCTCTAGCTGTTGTGCATTCAAGAGTGTGACTTTCTTTTGTTGCATTTCCTCAGAGGTCAAATCCTCCTTGCTGAGATCGGACAATTCCCGGTCATGACGTGCAAGCATGGCTTCTCTTCTTGCATTGAGATCATCGTTCAGTTTTGCAAGAGCGCCCCCCAAAGCTACTTGTCGTTCTGCAGCGAACTGACTGTCTAAATCAAAGGTTTCTTGTGTTTGTCTCTTTTCTAATACCTGTCAAAAGTCAAAAGAAATAAGCGATTAAAAAAGCGAAATCTACAGTAAAATGTTTCAATATTTTCCGATTTTTGCTACAATATTGAATTCTTTGCTGTTTTTTTGTGATGAAGTGTCTACCTCAAAGGCAAATGTTTTAAAGTAAATCAATAGTTTTGGCCTTATTGACACATCGCCTTCAGGACATGCAGGAGAAAGTAAGCACACTGAAAGAGACTGCTGGGCGAGTGGGCCTGAAGAACAACCAGGAGAAAACTCATGCACTTGAACGACAAAGAGGAACAAGCCTTGACAATCAGGGAAAGATCTGTGGAAGATGTGATGGAGTTTGTATGCCTGGGTAGCAAGAATAGCAAGACGGGGTACAGATGAAGATATCCAGGCGAGGATTAAAAAGGCCCAGCCAGCCTTTGCTATATCACGTCCTGTCTGGAGGTCAACTGCCATCTCCAACAGAACAAAACTCTGGATTTTCAACTCATTGTAAAGACAGTGCTGTTGTACGGTTTAAGAGACTTGGTGAATTACCCAAAACATCACCAATAAATTACAGGTTTTTGTCAATAATTGCCTGTGCCAAATTCTTCGAATTAAGTGGTTTGACAGGGTTATAAATGTGACTCTCTGGACAACAGCCAACGAGCAAGCAATACACACACAGATTCCAAGAAGGAAGTGGTGATGGGTGGGTCACACTTTTAGAAAAGATACTTTATGTATAACTAGGCAAGCACTTGAATGGAACCCGCAAGGCAAGAGGAAACGAGGTCGACCCAAACAGGCGTGGAGGCGGAGCCTGTTGACAAGCTACATGTAAAGCCACAGAAGCTTTGATGGGAATCTGCCAAAACAATAGCCAGAGACCAACAAAAGTAGAAGACAACTGTTAAGTTTGTTTGTTTGTTTGATGAGGGCTTAACGGCACCACGACAGCGAGGTCAAATTGTGCCTGAGCGCTTAGATCATTCCTGAGGTAGGAAGAAAAGAAAACAGGGGGAGATTGAGAAAAACACGGGAACTAAAATCAAGAGAGGAAATGGTTGCGTGAAAAAGGAAAAAAAAAGTAGAGAGAGGGGGTGGGAGAGGAGGACTAAATAGCCCTATGTGCCACAAGGAGCAAAGAGGATTAAGGCAAGTTAAGTCAAACCAATAGTTTTCACTGTGACGTTGCAAAATAATTTGATAGGACAAATTTGAACCACATGAGTGATAATTCCATGGTGATAAACAATTTCTTGTTCACCTTTTCATGAAAAATTGAAAAAAAAAAAGAAGAAATATGTTCCAGTATTAATTACAGCAGACGATCCTAACCTAAACTGAAATCTAGAAATATCTAGTGATAAATGGACATGGCTGATAAAATTATTTATTTAATTAAGCTAAGTGTTAATACCATTAATGCTAAATCTTTGTCTTGGATCACAGCACCAAAATTTTCAGGTTCAACTTCAAGAATAAGATAGTGTCAATCTATTAATTTTCTAAATGAACGAATCTCAATTCTCTTCCATACATGTAACAATAATGATATATGATATACATGATTTAATAAAAAAAATCCAAAATTCAAATGATTTTCAAACATTGCTTTAAAAAAGAAAGAAAATCAAAAACATTTTTTACTTTTAATTTCACTACATTTGTATATACATGAATTCCTTACATCTTTTAACCCCACCCAAAATCTTTTCCAGTCCATATGTCATTTAATAATGAAGATGTTTTTTCCTTTACCCTACCCTTACCTCTCTGATGACCCTCTCTGTACTGCCATTGCCTTGCTCCTGGATGCCTTCCATCATCTCTTTCCTCTCTGCCTCCTTTACAACCTTAGACTTCACCTCAGCCAATTCCTTCTTCTGTTCAATCAGTTCTTGTGTGAGCTCCACCTTGTGTTTGCTACTCTGCTCCTTTGTAAGCCTCTTTTTCCGCTTGGCTAGGCGATCTCTCATGGCGAGCTGCTGACGGGTGCGCTCAGACTCCATGCGGTCTTCAAGATCTTCAATTTCTCTTGCATGTACAGCCAGGAGCTGCTCAGAAAATGAAAAAACACGACGAGCATATCAACAAAGATGAAAACCAAATAATCAGAATTGAAACAAAAATCTACGGTTCTGGGAATTCGTGGGAAGAAAAAACAATCATATTTTTTCAAATTATAGATTTCTGAAGTAAACAACAGTATATGTGGTAAATATGTGCTCTAAAGCATCCTCCATGTAATTGTGCGATGAAAATGCTGAAAGAGGGAAGTATGTAAAGATGTATTCACTACATTCATATTATTTCTGTCGCACTTTCTTGTAAGAAGATTTCTGACACCATTATTTAGAATTGTCGTAAATTTTATAATTGATTTGAACTCTGCACATAATAGATAAAAATGACAGATGTTTCATCTCTTCAACCTATTAAATAGAGAGAATTAAAAAAGCAATAAAAAAAATATGAACATAGATAAAATAAGAACACAGCAATTACTTCAAGATAATTCAATTGTTCTTCTATGTCATGACATGATAACTTATTGATTGTAATAATAACTTTTATAGATAATGCAAGAATGTAATGTAATTCAATTATTTCTTTCATAATATATATCATATTGTATATTAAAATTAATAAAATATTGTATAATATATTGTTATCTTTGTTCCTGTTTTTCCCTTATTCCCTTGTTTTAAGTAATAGCAATATAACAAAATCTTTATAATTTTGTTTGATTTAAAAACTCCAAGAAATATAAAGCTTCAAGCACTGTAAAATAGTTGCTTATAACTAATGCCATCTTGTGAAATCTTACAGAGTTACCACTACAGGAATTGAAGTTTGAGGGGATTTAATTACTCCATGCTGTTTGAAATTTGATATAAGCAATAGCAGATTTCCCTTTGTGTATCTTATTTTAAGGGGGATTTCCAGTAAATGATCCAGGAAGAATTTAATGGGGGAATTCTAATAAAAGAATCTCCTATCCCCCTCACTAATGCCAACCCTGATGGTTAAACCTCCCCGTGCAAACACATTACCTGCTGCAAATCATCTTCAGATAAGTCCTTCTTGTTGACCTCTCCACAGCCTGCCTGTTCTTGACCTCCATGACTGCTTTGGACACCTCCCTCTCATGCTGCGCCTGCTCCAAGGACTCCTTCTCCCGCACTTCGTCTTCAAGTTTCTTTTCAAGATATTCCGCTTCCTCAAGTTGGCGCTGTTTAATATCTGTTTGCAGACGTTGGTGTTCCCGAACCACAGCCTAAAAATAATGATAAAACATTTCAAGGTTCATTAATACTCAACATATAAAAGACGAAGACAAAGAAACCTCAGTACTTCAATAACTTACTTCGGATCTATAAGTTTAAATATCAAGCACTTATGAGACATTGGTATCTTTAAACGTATTCCACAAGTCGATACCGTTTCTTCATGGTAACTGGAATTAATCTGTGCTGGACCAAACAATTATATAATTAAAAACTTTGCTTTTGACTACAATTTTCATTGTTACTTATTGTGTAGGGACACGTAAAATACACTTTATAATATAAACTATTGGTGAATGAATCATTAGGATGAAAATTTAGGGCTCAGAGCCGTGTAAATTTTCTTGTGATTGAATTTTCCATATAGAACTAGAAATATGACAACTTTTTGGCTCTCAATGTAGATGTCAGATTTTACTGTTGCCACATTAAAATATAATATCCAAGCTGTTTTCACAACCCTACCTGTTCCTCCAGTGACATACTGGCCAGCTCTTCAGGAGATATCTCAGCCAGACCCTCCACTACATTCTCTTTCTTGAGGCTCTTCTCCTGCTCATCAAGAATCTTCTTAGCCGCTGCCTCCTCAGCAAGACGTCTCGTCTCTTGTAGTTTCCATTCTCTCCTCGCATCCAGCTTGGCCTTCATGTCTGACTCCTGGCGATCTCTTGCAATGGACATCTCATAATGAGCATTTTCGTTGTCTCTTCTAAGCGTGTCCATTAGTTGCTGTTGTGTGACTGGGCTCACATTGTGAGAGTTTCCCAACTAAAAAGCAATTAGGGAAACGGAGATTAAATTTTGCTTAAGTAAAAAAAGCCTTTATAACATATCATGACATAAAATAACAGTACATGATAACAGTGTTTAACTTCAAAATGGATTATATTCCCCAATATGCACTGCTCTGTTCATGTGAGATATGGCCAAAACAACACTCACATGTAACCAACTTGGCAGCAAATAAAATAATCAAAAATAAATCAATACAAATTTAACTTGTCTCATTATCAACATAGAAATAACACACAAAGAAGAAACAGAGATGCTGTTTTTATACATACAGTAAACAGTGTATTTAATATTTTTGACACTGAAAAAAAAAAAACATAAGTATAAGGTAAAGAATTGTAAAGAGTTGGCTTGACATACTAAAACAAAATACTTAAAGCAAATTCAGTGATCACTTAAACAGGTCTTCTCGTGATAATCACAAAGAGAGCTGGATTGACATACTAACCATAAAAGTGAATTTAAATTCTGTGTTTCCTTCCTCATTTGTCTTCTGACATATTAACTTTATGACAATAAATATAGGAACGGTTTTTATATTGTGCTTGAATACCCAGTAGCTCACTTTTTGTAAAGATCAAGCTTTTTTGCAAAAGTGGGCCTTAAAAATGGATTTTAGAAATCCATTTTGAAGTTGGACACTATCTGATGTAAAATGAAAACATAGATTACAACACATAACATAATACTTTTACCTTCATAAGACATAAACCTTAACCTTCATATTCACATAAGAACTCGATCCTTAGTTAATCACACACCAAAAGTATGTCTTTCTAATAGTTTTCTGCAACAGTACTTTGCTGAATAGATTAAACAAAATTTGGCCAGATTTGTATTAGAAACATTGGCAAAATACCTGCAAATAATGCTGATGACATTTTTACCTCATGTTTTTTGCCCGAATGCAACAATTAATTTTGCTCACTTAAAAAAAAAAAAAAAAAAAGTGTCTGCTACAAGTGGGGCCCTTTACACCATTGCTTCTCAATCTTCATGCACTTCTTTCAATGTGATTTTCTTACCTTTTGAAGCAGTTTCTTGTGGCTATTCTGCAGCATAGAGGCATGCTCCACTGCCAGTTGTTTCTCCAGCTGTTGTACTGCTTCTGCCTCTTCAGCCACCATCCTGGACTCCAATGCTTCCATCTCAAGATGATGCCTGGCCTCAACTTCCTCTATGTTTGCACCTGGCTCCAGCTGAACAAAAACAGCAAATATTTTTTGTTTACATATACAACAAATAAAATGAACAAAAATGTTCCACTGTAATAGAAGTTAGATAAAAATTCACTGTGCAAATACAGACTTCATGTTACTGCGATAGGAGTATGGAATACTTATCAGAGACTATTGAATGTATTTCACCACAACAAAGTCACAACATTGCATCTCACACAAATATTTGCCCTTAGCAATCTCACTTGATAATTATCTGTTGCACATCCAAAGTACTCATTAAGCAAATACACAATAATATAATATTTTATGGTAGTAGATGGGAACGAAAGAAAGGGAGAGGGGGGGGGGGGCAACACAATGTCATTGGTCTTGATATCTACTTGGTTTGTTTGATAAGGGCTTAACGACACCATGACAGCGAGGGTCAAATTGTGCCTGATAGGTTAGATCATTCTAGAGGTAGGAAGGAAAGAAAATGGGGAGATTGAGAGAAACACGAGAACTAAAAGCCAGAAAACTGGGATTGAGAGAGGAGGTGCATGGGTGAACAAAAAGAAAAAAAAAGTAGAGAGAAAGTAGAGAGAGCAGGGGTGGTTGAGGACTAAATATGGTTGTAGAGGGAAGCATGATGAAGGAAGGGCTCCGCTATTGAGTTGTGGGGAGCGTTGGAAGCTCTGGGAAGGTTGTATAGGGGGCAAGCAAGGAGAACATGATGGACTGTGAGGGTTTAATAACAATTGTTGCAGAGGGGTTGGGGGAGCCAATAAAGAGGTGAGAGTGAGTGAGGTGTGACCTATTTTAAGGCGGGTAATGTGAACATTGTCGACACGGAAGAGATTGTGGATGGTGGGTTTGTCATAAGTCTTGATATCTACTTGGAAAAACATGGTAGCTTTTAGAATGAGACATTTGAACCAATCAGTGAACACATCGAGAGTAAAACTACTGTGCATGTTCATTGTACTGGAAGATGTTCAACAATGCAATTATTTGATAAAGGAAGGGGAGGGGGAGGGGTGAGAAAACAGGACAATGAAATACTATGTTCATGGGTGTTAGATTTCTGTTTCAATGAATTATTTTTCAAATGAAAGCTTTCGGGATCATTTCGTAATTTTTCATACTACCTTTCATAATTTTTCTTATATGAATAAGATCAAATGTTCACAGTAATTAACTTCTGCTTTTTTCAAAGATTTATTTTTGATAGAAGAACAAGCACATGCCCTAAACAATCTAAAAAAAGATTCACAATTAGGTTTATTCCTAAACAACCTTTGACCTATGGGGTCAAATTTCTGCAGCATACATCACCATGCCACCACTTTCAATCCTAATATGAATAAGATCAATGCTCGCAGTGTTTAACCTCTGCTTTTGTTTGGAAAACAATTTTTGATGAAAAATCAATCATGTGCCTAAACAATCGAGAGAAAAAAAAAGCCAAAATGTGTGCATTCATGCCTCTTTGTGTAAAACACAAAAAAAGTTGTTTGCGTTGATGTAAGCAATATGCCACATGTCAATATGCCTCATGACATCAGGTAACAAGGACTAAATGACACAATTACAAAGACCATACCACTGCAGAAGTTGACATTGGGGCAGTAACAACCAAATCCTGCACGATGTGAAAAAAATAATTCAAACTTGACATTTTCAAAATTTTGGCAAAGACAATTTAACAATAAATATTCAAGATATCCCAGAATTAAAAAAGGTTAAAAGTTAAATCCATCTGAGCCATTCGGCTCATAGGGCCAGTGCTTATCTCCAGTTTCCATGGCACAAGCGGATGAGAGCAAATAACTCCCACTGGATGGGACACCAGTCCATCACTGGTTAACTCCCCAGCAATGCTGGTAATTATTTTACAGCTGAGTGGACTGGAGCAAGTGGAGTAAAGTGTCTTGCTTAAGGACACAATGCAGCGCTCGTGAATTTAATCCCAGAATTAAAAGCTATTCAAATCAAATGCAGTTTAGAGGAGGAGCTGAATGTTGACTATCAACAAATGGGTCAAAAGGGGACTCCATGAGCGATGGCCCCTCTTCAGAAAATCAATTATTACAGAAAACATAATCATGAAATTCTATGCACACATAATAATGAAAATCCTATCAGTCATTAAATATTCCAATCTTTAATATTTATTATAACATTTTTATGATTTATTTGCATTGTCATGATCCATGCATTAAATTCCTGTAATGTTCCTTGTTTGATTTAGTCAATTTGCACAACAGGTGAATTTCTTAACAAAATGAAAAAAATGTATGTAAACTTTCTCCTTTTCCATTCTTTTTTGTTGTTTTTTATGCATTTTAAAACAATCTATTATAAACATTTTATAAAAAGATTAATGTTTTTGGCATCGTGTTTTTATGCGTATTCAATGCACGGTTTAAACGATTTTGTACTTGCGAATGACCCTCCCAAAGTCGCGTCATTCTACTTGGGCCAAAATCCTTTGAACCATGGAAAAACTCTGCCTCAATATTAATCTTTAATTCGAAGTAATAATTATATTCTAAACAGTCATGTAAATAACAAAAGATTGAAGAAAGACAAATATTCATATTCAATCACTTCAAAAGTAATGCATCTCACCTCTTCTATTTCTTTGTCATGTTTTTCTTTCAGCTGCTTTATCTTCCTTCTCTTTCTCTCTGCAAGTCTGGCTTTCATATTTCTAGACAAGTCATCTCTTCGTTTGTCCATTTTGATCTTGATCGCGCTTTCCATGTCAAACTGCTCTCCTTTAAGTTCCTCTGCAGCTTCTGCAGATAAGCTTCCATCATTGGCCAAGTTCTCCTAAATAATTTGAAAGTGAAAATAATAATAAAATAGCTCAAACTTGATATAATCATTAAGTGCTTATTTCTAAATTAAACAAAAATACATAAAAATTACACAAAGTACATTCTCCAGTTCGTTTTCCATGTTTTATAGCAGTGCAAAACATAGCGCCATACGCAGAGAATGGGTAATCCAACTTAAGATGTTTAAACTCTCGCGGTCAACTTGGTTGAGTGCCGAGTGGTCGACTTGGTCGAGTGCCAAGTGGTCGACTTGGTCGAGTGCCAAGTGGTCGACTTGGTCGAGTGCCAAGTGGTTGACTTGGTTGAGTGCCAAGTGGTCGACTTGGTCGAGTGCCAAGTGGTCGACTTGGTGGAGTGCCAAGTGGTCGACTTGGTCGAGTGCCAAGTGGTCGACTTGGTCGAGTGCCAAGTGGTCGACTTGGTCGAGTGCCAAGTGGTCGACTTGGTCGAGTGCCAAGTGGTCAAGTTGGTCCAGTGCCAAGTGGTTGACTTGGTCCAGTGTCAAGTGGTCGAGTGCCAAGTGGTCGACTGCCAACATTCTCAAGGTCAGGAATCTGTGTATCAATAATGTCACAATAAAGTTCATAAACAGCAACCAGCTGCAAAGTGGAAAACCTACACTTGTACGTTTTCAGTTAAAATAATCATTTGGCTCTACAAAACAACGTAGATTTAAACTTATTTTGATACATTTTTTTTAATGAGAAGTTAAAAATTGGGCAGAAAAGTTAGAGGCCTACTTTTAGAAGGAAAGCAAAACGGGCAATGACAGATATCAGAAGGTATGGTCAATCTTAAAGGGGCACTAGACCAAAAAGTGAGGGCAAATTTTTAGGGAGTCCCCAAAAATCAAATGCTTATCTTGCACGCATTGGCATAACAAATTTCTGGTTAATATGAATATTAAAGTAACCTTTGCCCTCATGTTGTCTGTGGGCTATGGAGGCATGAAGTTTATCAATCTTTTGTGGATGATTTATCTTTAAAATTTGTAAAAAGAAGCACCCTCACTTTTCGGTCTAGTACTCCTTTAACCACAAAATCTAACTGTTATTGTTAATAGGCTCTCACTGTGCACATTAGACTATTTTTTGCACTCAGCTTAAATCTCAAAATAAAATAAGTCATCATTGCCAGAAAGAAATTTGCACCACTTTTAGGTCTTACCCAAGTATATATTATTTTCACATTCTACCAGGAAAAGGTTACAATAGGTATGTATTTCTTACAATTTATGGAAATTCCAAAAATACAGCAGAAAAATAAAACTAAGAAAGTTCACCACCATTTACCACAACTAGAACTGTTAGAAGGACAGCATGCACGACTATTCAAAGCTAGCATAGAGAAAAGGCTTACTGAGGGACATATATGCAATAATGGAGCTAGTAGAGGCAATTAGTTTTAAATTACATGAAGACACAAAATTCTTTAAAGGCGAGGAGTTCTTTTGTCCAAACTTTTGTTTTTTTGTGAGATGGGAAAAATAGTTTAATTGCTATTCATGTCGAAATGTCATTATCATAACAAACTCTTCAAACACCTTAACCAACCTCTCATAACAAACAAAGAAACTCCTTCAAGACACATAATTTCATATTCTTTTGAGGCATAGAGCTCTTTTGTTACTTTTCTTTCATGCAAGACAAATATTTTAATTGCTATTCATGTCAGGAATGTCATTATCATAACAAACTCCTCAAACACCTTAACCAACCTCTCATAACAAACAAAGAAACTCCTTCTAGACGCATAATTTCATATTCTTTTGAGGCATAGAGCTCTTTTGTTAGACTTTTCATTCATACAAGACAAATATTTTAATTGCTATTCATGTCAGGAATGTCATTATCATAACAAGAAACTTGTCCAAAAACTTAATAACCAGCAAGAAAGAAACTCTTCCAAAAACTTTAACCAGATGCCGATGCCAGGGGTAGTAGAATAGCTTGAACAGTCGAGCTAAAAATTGAACTACATCCATAGTATAGTGCTACTTATTGAACATGACCATTTTGACCCAGTTTGACCTCTTAATCGATTGTTTGATGAAAGTTGTTCAGCGAGAGGTCATTAGAGGTCAATTCATACTAACAACATATCAACATTCTAAAATACAAATTGAGCAATTTAACAGAAGGCAAACTTAAATTTGTCAAACACAGCAAGTTGGAGGAAAAATAGTAGATAGAAATCAGTCTGAGAGGAAGCGAAGAGTTCAATCATCTTAATTCAATGCCATCTTTTTATTTGACATATTTGCACTTTTTCTTTTTTAGATTAAGAAGAAAAGTAAGTGGTTGGTTAAGTAGTTCTTACCACAGCATGTGTTAGGTTCTCAGACATCTTAGCAGGTTGCTCTTCACCAATCTTTTTGTTCTGCTCAGCAAGTGCATTGGCTCTGCCAGCAGCCTCCTCTGCAAACAGTAAATCCAGAGATAAACCTTGCTCCAGCAGCTGAGCCCAAGCATCGTGCTCATCCTGTTTGTCTTCGAGTGTGATGCCCACTTCCTCGGCCTGTGAAAAAAATCAATGCAATTTCATATTCAAAATTTCAATACATCCACTATATCTAAACATTTCATCAAACACAAAGTATATTACTGAAAAAAACTTTCAATTTGATCGGTGATAATAAATATCAGACACAATTTGATTTGTAATTAATTCACTTTCTACTATAAAACACACTACTCCATAACCCCTATCCCAAATCATAGAAAGATGAAGTAAAGAAATGTAAAAAAGTGTATACAACTAAAGATACTTGTCCCAAAAATTGTTCCCCTCTAACTGTTCAAGCCTGGGTATCTCCAGCTCATGACTCAAGCCCACAAAAAACTAGTGTCTGTCCTAAATAATAGATGCATTACGTTAAATTACACATGTATCTATGACTGAAGATATTTATCCCCAAACATTCACTCCTCCTCTCCAAGTGTTCAACCAACCCTAGCTATCTCAACCTCATGCTCCAAGCCCCCTGAAAACTTGAATTTTATCTGTCATATTTAATGGAATAAAAATGCAGATATCTGTATGACTACCGAACATATTTGAACCCCCTTCCCCACCCTCAATGCCAATCCACATTCCCAGGCCTAGCCCTCAAGCTCACCTCAGCCTTGTGCTGCCTCTTCAGTGCCATCACTTTCTGGTTCCTCCTCTGGGCCAATTTCTGCTGCAGAGCCCTCAGCTGCTTCTCCTTGCTACTGTCCAGCTTCTCGGAGGCATCACTCACATTCTTCTCATGATTCAGCAACAGTTGATCCACATCCTCTTGAGTTGAAGTGCTATCCAGCTTCTCTGTTAGCTCCATGGACAGCCTTTTCAGATTATCTCGTTGCTTTCTCTCCTGCGTACAATATAACATCCATTAGATGTCTGACATACGTAACTACTTATAGATTAACGATAATGTAAACCTCCCTTTAATGTCACCTAACTTCCCCAAGTGCTAGTCAAGCCAATGCCGGGGCCTTCCTGTGGCAACTACAGGGCAAAACACACAATAGTCTATGATATAGGAAAATCACTCATGAGGGAAGCCTAGCATGTGATGCATAGGGGAGTGTGAGAGCTTAGGCTTGATTACAGGGATGAACAGGCAACAGCTATGTTTATAGTTTGGTTGTATATTTATAGCATAGAAGGTAAGAAAACATTTTGCTATAATCAGAACTTCTTCCTGTAAAAAAGATGTTTAGAGCTTGTTCATAATAATCGTTTAAACCAAGATGTACCCTCCTAACAAACAAAAATGGCCAAAGCCACGTCCCTGGTAACATGCATAAGATCAAAGACTGCTTCTTACAGTCTTCCCGAAGAAAAATTCACAGCCATAAGAAAGCATTAAATTAGCATGATAGTTCTATCTATTCATCTTTATCCATCATAAAGCTTCTCAGAACTTTCACGGAAAAAAACAAGAAAAAAACAACAAAACAACTAATATAGACTTCTTTTGCAGTAACAACACTGCCTCATAAAATGGCAACACTACAATTCAAAACATCGCTGATGAACTTACGTGCTCTTGGAGAAGTTGGTCAATCTCTCTCTCTTCGTCCACCCTCAGCTCCTTATCCAGCTCGACCCTCTCTCCATTCTGTTTAGCCAAGAGACTGTCCACTGCGGCTCCCTTGCCAGTCACCACACTGGTGCTATGAGTAGATTTACCCACACCTGCCATCTGCAGCATCTCTGGATTCAACGGTATTCTTCCCGCGTTTAGTTTTTCGATAAGAAGTTGGAGGGCCTCCATGAGTTCTTGTTCTCGAGACGAGATGCCTAAGAAGATGAAAGAAAGTATTCCAGATTGACTTTTTCCCAGAAAAAGTCAATAAAACACAAAACCTATCATATCTTTTGTTTTACATCTCTGATCAGCGGAGAGGGATCAAAAACTAAACAATCTTGAAAAAGCTTTCTCTATCACTTCTCTAAGAATGTTGATGATAACATCACATGTATACATGACTGTATTAAATATCCAATGTAATCAAGTGATCAGGTTCTGATCTATTTTCCAATACCGTATTTGATGTATTAAGTGCCCCTGCTCTAATAAGCACCCACCCAACATAATTCATTTGATTAATTGCAAGACTTCAAATAAATTTTGTTGCATTATTTGCTTATTTTGCATCTGATGCTCACAATCTTCTGTGGTAGCAGGTGCTGGTTATTGTGGGGCTAGCATAGCAGTTCGAATAGTACACAGAACACAGTCCCTGAGTATGGGCGCTTATTAGGAAAAAAAAACTTTGTGCTTAAAATGTGGTGCTCAACTCTATTTTCGAAAGTGCCCCGGGTGCTTAATACCTCGTATACAGTAAGATGTTTATAACTTGACTTCCTTTTGCTTTAACTTAAACCTAAAATAATTAATTTCTGAGTATCACGTACATCTGTCACATTCAATACTACTGTGGCAAAACATTCTCATGTGTGGTAACATCATACAGATCAGCTTCCAGCCTTTTCTAACCACTCCAATCCTACAAATGATTGTAAAAAAACTTTGGAAAATATATTTCAAGCATAAAATATCTTTTTGGGACATTCTGGTCCTTTCCTACCCATCCAGTGAAATATGTCTCCACTTTGTTAACTAACATTTCTTAGTTCTATTCTTACAAAGTGTATAATGTTTTATCCTATCCATGGTTTCGCATACCTGTACTTTTATTCAAAATGTTCAAGATCATTTGAACGATCCTTTATGAATTCTTGTGTCGTAAAACAATTTGATGGCATACACTTCTTAAAGCTTTGTCAGGCCATCTTTTTTATAGAACCAAAGAATATGTAACATCCAAACTCACCACTAAAGTTGTACTGTCTGTTTGAGCTTGCATTTACTATAGTGGTACTATCCCCACTTCCTTGCATTCCTTCCTGTACCACATTGGGTGCCGCTTTCTGCAGCTGCTCAATCTTGGCGGAATCCAGACTGACAAGTAGGTTCTTCAGCCCGTCCGTTTGTTGACTCATTCGCTCGTAGAATCCACGCATATCCTCTTGCTGTTTGGCTAGTTGCTGTGAGAGGTATAAAGTCTGATCCTCCAGCTTGTCATAGAGGGTGCGGACATTGAAATCTTCCAGAAGGCCTTCTTGGTTCTTGACTAGACCTGATGCCCCTGGGACACCTGCCCCACCCCCAAGGGATCCAGCATTGACAATCTCCTCCCTGGAAAAAAATGTATAGGTGTTAACAACAGCAAGAATAACAGATTGATGGCCTAGCTTGTAAAATCACCAAATATTTTGCATAAAGAAGTTTATACTCCTACCCTATTGATAGATTTTAAGTGGTAATTTTGGAATCAAAAATCGTTAGCATATAGCATGCCCACCATCATGAACTTTTAATCAATCCTTGAATGCGAAGAAGACAAATCATTATCAAGAAATACCAACAACTGTGTCTATGGGGCAAGATCTGGCTACCAAAGGTAGAGAGTGGGGGAGGGGAGAAGGGGAGGGGAAGTCACAAAATCAATTATTTCTACCAAAAGTGTGAGGGGGCAAACTTACAAAATCAAGCCAATATACAAACAATCACCGTACCATTTAGGAAAAGGAAGGAGGGGTGGGAATTCACCCTTGCCAATCCCATATACACCTCTGTCTAAGTCACACACTTTCTTTAATGTATTTATCACTAATCTGCAATTTTTTAGTCCAAAAATTAGAAGAAATTTCATAAAGCCCTTAGTATATCCAACGGCATGGATTATTTTGACAACATACCTATCGTAGTCGCTATATTGTAGATACATCGGAATCTTAGGCGGTGCCCCAAGAGGTCTGTACTTGGGTTTCCATGATTTCATTGGGTAGATCCCAGAGCTGTTTGGTCTCCAAATGATCACCGCAATAACGAGCATGATGACGCAACACGCCAAGAATGTAAGCATTCCTGATGAAAGAAATGCAACGTTTTACTATACACCTGCTAAACCCTAGCAAAATAATATTTATCATAAGGGAGGACTTGTGGTCTAATCATCTCCTGCACAAAAAGGGTTTTTAAACAGTTTGGTCCATGCCCCGAATGGAAGAATTCCCAATAGGAAGATTTTTGTCATTATAGCCCACAATGCATCTTTCCAAATTCAAATCTCTCTACAGAAATACATGACAGTAAAATAGGTTTAAGCCAAAGGTAGGAAAAAATGCATGTGCAATATAATAATTTTATTGGGGTAACAGAACAATGAAATTACTTTCTCCATTTTCACCAGTGCAAATTTGACTTTCACCAGGGAATTTTAAAGTATTCTTTAAAAATTAATGTCAATAGTTTCTGAAGAGCAAATTTGAATATTTTAGTTACCAGCAAAAGCTCATATTATACAGACACATGAATTTTAATATCATTTGCAAAGTATACAACTTAAAAATTACAGAATTTAAAAAGCAACAAATCTTAACAGTGCACTTATTAGCAATATTTCAAATTATGTTTACGATCTCCCAATCAGATCTCTTGTCAGGAGATCTCCCAATCAGGAGATTTCCTGATTGGGAAATCTCTCAATCAGGAGATCTCCTGATCAGGAGCCTCAATCAGACTGTTAAAAAGTTGCAAAATAATTTGACATATTAATACCATCAAACACAAGCTGCATTTTAACATAATTATCAACAGTTTGTAGTCAAAACATCAAACAAGAACAATGTTTGATCATTTATGTTGTTTGACACAAGAAAACTGATGCATTTTACAAGAAAATTAAATTAATTGTTAATAGGTTTAATACAATGAAATTCCATGCCTGGATATAAAATGGTTCACCAAATATTTATGTAAGGCAGCAATTTTGGTATATTGGGTATTTTTGCTGTTCTGGGACTTTTTCACTTTTTCTAGGCACCTCAAAGAAATGCAAAGTGGTAAAGTAAAATAAAACTTGCACAAAGGTTTGGATCACCTTCTAATACAAAAAAAAAGCACAAGTATACCTATGATTAATCCCCAATCTGGTTCTTCATTGCTGGCACTTTGTTTGTCCACCTGGAGTGCTACTAGATTTGCTAAGGTAGATGGCTGCACCCTGTAATCCGAGGTACAGGATGACCCATCTACAGGAACAGACACAATCACCTCATACTCCTGTTCCTGAGCATCTGCAAACACATACTTTCCTGTCTCTGTAAAAACGTGCGCAAAGGACGAAATGGACACATTTGTGCTCTCTATGTAAAATTGAAGATCTCTGAATTCGCTGTAGTCGAACGAAGGGTTGGAGTTGAAGAGATGGTCCTTGACATAAATGGGGTAATGACTGAGTGACCGGTCCAACTCGTTAATAGTCACTTTAAAAATCATCATTTCACCAAGCTCGATACATAGGAGGGGGTTCTGAATCCCTGGTACAGTGAGCGTGTTTGTTTGTAGCAATCGCCGACGAGCAAAACCTCCTGTAGTGTTGAATGGAGTCGAGTCCGTGACAGAGCTTAAAGTTATAATTGTATCTGCTGTTGTTTCCACAGTTGTTCCTAAAAGAATGTAGAAAGAAAGAAAAGTAATATGACAATATCTTCAACAAAGTGTTATCACGAAGGTTCAATTTGGTTTGTTTGATTGTTTGATGAGGGCTTAACAGCACCACGACAACGAGGGTCAAATTGTGCCTGAGAGGTTAGATCATTCTAGAGGTAGAAAGGAAAGAATACAGGGGGAGAATGAGAGAAATACAAGAACAAAAGTCAAAAAGCTGTGATCGAGAGAGGAGGTGCATGGGTGAAACCAAATCAAAGTAGGGAGGGGGTGGAAGAGGACAATTAAATATGGTTGTAGAGGTAAGCATGATGAAGCAAGGAGATCATTTTATCCAGAGGGTTTTTCTGGAAGATTCGTTTGTTTGTTTGATGAGGGCTTAATGGCACCACGACAACGAGGGTCAACTTGTGCCTGAGAGGTCAGATCATTCTAGAGATAGGAAAGAAAGGAAACAGGGGGATAATGAGAGAAATTAAGAACAAAAGGTCAGAAAGCTGTGATCGAGAGGGGAGGTGCATGGTTAAAACAAAAACAAAGTGGAGAGGGGGTGGAAGGGGAGAATTAGGACTCAGCGATTTAAGTTGTGGGGAGCGAGGGAAGCTCTAGGAAGGAGAACGTGATGGACTGTGAGGGTGTAATGGCAGATGTTGCAGAGGGGTTGAGGGTGCCAATAAGGAGGTGGGAGTGAGTTCAATTTGGTGTTAAGCTCAAGCCTTTAATGGCCATACATGTACATAATTATACCATACAAATAAATTTAATGCATATCCTGTGTAATCCATAGAAATAATAATAGAGTAATTTTCTCTTTAAAATATTCATAAGAAAGTACTTAATTATCAACAGAATTTATCAACGATTATGTCTAAAAAGTGTGCCAGCAAAGAAATGTAAATTGCAAATGCATGTGAATCAATGGTGTCTCTATAGACTTCTGTTCAAGTCTAAGAGTATTAAAGTTATTTAAACCTGTGGTAATGGATGTTGTTAAAAGAAATATGGCCCAGCTAACTCAAATAGCTATTTCAATCTTTTAAGATTTAAAAAAAAAAAAAACTCCCCATGAATTTGCAGTCAGTAAATGTGATACATTATCTATCTTTTGAGGATACGGACTGTTTTTTGGTCTTTAAATGTATGTCTTTGATAGCTCTGAAAAGTAAAAGAAAGCTTCATTTAAATGTAAAGAACGAAAGGAATCTCCCTCTTTCACACCCTTCTTGTCCCTATGGCTGAAACCTCACCACTGCTAATTAGAGAGGGCAGAGACTGTGGCACTTTTTGCTTGGCCAAAAATTGATACAAAGAAAATATATTGTCTATTTCATAATAAGTACAAGAGGAAGGGTTTATCCTTACCAAGTAGTAGAAATTCCACATCCGATGGGTCAGTTGAATATACCCCGTTGTCCCTGTTGCATCAAACGATACTATCTCAATGTTTGAACTTCCAGATGTGTGCTTGCTTGGGCCAATCACATTTGGTACAGGCTACAAATAACAGAGCAAACAGGGAAAGCTAGAAAATTGTACAAATATCATTAAATCTCTGTTGTGAGACTTGAAGAAAATTGGTCAGACAAACCTGCTGCAGGCACGATTGGCTACATGCTATTCATCCCCTTTTTGTAGCAATTTCAGCATTCAGATAATTACTCCATATTGTGAGATGGTTATGACACTAACTTCTGCATACCAATGTCCCATACTGTATCTCTTTGTTATTTTATCTGTCAATACTGTTCCCAGCACAATTTTAACAAACAAAAGTTACAGCTTTTTGTAGTGAATTATTTTGCTGGTAAAATATTTTGCTGGTAAAATGCACATTAATGGAACTTTTTAATAAAACACAGCTGCAAACATATTTTCATCTCTCATATTTTGAATAATCATTTCTACTCTTAACAACATTTTACATAAATAAAGATGAATATGATGAAACAACACACCTGTGAAAAGTATGCGCCACCATCAGTGTCCATTGTGGTCACTACTAGCTGACCGGTATCAGTTAGACCACCTTGGACAACAGGCTTGTTTGCCAGACAGACAGAGTCACAGAGTTCTTCTGGTGCTGTGTAGGTAGTGCATTCACATCTTGAGAAAGAGAGAATAAGACAAAAGTTTTAGAAGTACAGTTAACAAGAAGCACAGGATAAGTTCAGTGGTCAAGCATGTCTGTCTTATATAAAATAGGACTTAAAAAGAAACAAAGTGGTGAAGAAATCATTCAAATATCTTATTCCGGAGATATTCAAGTTTAAAGCTCTGTCTTATCTGTGTAGAAATGACTGGTGTATTAAGTCTACATGGAAAGTTGGTGTCCTCATCCTCATAAACTTAGCAATTCTTAATGTATATTAAAGAAGGTTTATTTAAATATTTTACTATTTAAATGATTTATCCTCAAACTTTCTTCAGGTGCTACATTATAAACACCCTTACTAGATTCAGTTTTACTACTTTTCTGACATATCCCATGGTTTTAAGCCTCAAAATTCCAGGACAAAATATGATAGAATACATAACAACTTTGAAGAATCTGAGGCTATGACATCAAAACTAGTTTGATTTCAGTTGTTTCTACACAAATGATACCAAACTTTAAACTTTGATATCTCCTTAAACGGAATAAGATTTTTAATCCTTTCCTCACCATTTTGTTTCTTTTAAAGTCCTTTTTCATATAAGATGACTTGCTTTGACCACTGAACTAATCCTTTAATACTAAGATTGCTGCTAAAAAGTAAGTAACATTTTTTTACAATTGGTGAGAATTTTCACACAAAATTACTACATTTGCACTTGTCAGCTAAAGTATCAGAGAATATATAAATTAATTTTTATTTAATATAAGAACCATGCAGCACTTCATTTATAGGAAAGATCACTTCATTTTGTTATTCAACTCTAATCAATTGATCAATTCAACAATCAAATCAAATCCTCAGCTTTTCTACAAGAAATCCTCTTCATCTCAACAGACTATTCCATTGGAAAGTGAGTGCTTTTTGCAAATTTGCGAGAATTTGCACAAAAAGTGGTCACATTTTGCACTTTTCAGAGGAAAAAATAAACATAAATTGATAAAAAAAAACAGCCCTTTTTTCACTTCATTTTGTTATTTATTGCTAATAGATTGATCAATCCCCCCATAATCAATAAACAGGTGGTGTATGAAGAGGGATAAAATTCCCAAAACTTTCAGACCAGGTCTAGCATATGTTGAACCACAACTGTGTGATTAAACAAAAAGTAAGGAATTCAAGGAAATATTGGTATCATGAAAGGGAGAACATATTTTTAGTTTCAGCTGTATTTTTAGCAGTGTATCAGGACAATAGACCAGAATGCATATTTATAGCTTAAAGAAGACAAAGTCTGATACAATCATTATTTCATATGATAGAGGATACCAATCTTAACAACCTGCCAAACACAGCATGTCAAAATCTTATTCCTATCTCAAGTTATTCATGTTTGAAATCGACACATGGGGGCTGCCATTTTGTTCAATTCTGTATTGAAATACTGTGCATGATGACATAAATTCCCCAATAGGGACATAAGGATTATAATGTATTTCTTTATAAATGTGATTAAAGTTTTTGTTCCAAAATAATGTGACACAAAGTTTTAACAGCATGTTTTGATAATTTCATGTGTACACAAAAAGTTCCTTAACGCTTACAAAAGGAAAACAATTTTTCATAAGCTAGAAAACTTGAGGTAGATTATAAAGAAATACAAAGCATTCCAACATCCTGCTGGGCTGATGACATCATAATCTGCATGTTTTGAAATCAAAATGGCAGCTCCATGGTACTATTAAGTAGTAGTATTCAAAGTTTTAAAAATTACAAAAAAATGTGTTGATTGCTTCGGGAGTTATAAAACTTGGTCAGTACATTTGTTATTTTTGATTCTATTAAATGAAATAAGCATTATGTCAGACTTTATGTCTCCTTTAAAACTTAAAGTAAATCACTTCAATTTGTTATTGAACTCAAATAAATTGATCAATATATCCAACAATAAACCATCTCCTACTCCACATGTAATGTTTCTAATCTAAATATCCTACCTTCCAGCATTCACACTATATGTGCCACCACCCTCGCAAGCTATGGAGCAGTTCTTGGTAGATGGGTTAACGCATGTCCTTGTGCTCGAGTCCCTCACTTCAAATAGCTCACACCGTACGTCAACTTTAGGTTGACAATCGCCATCTCCATTGCCCTCCGATTCCGCAGAGTCGATCTCATTGTAGTAGATATACCCTGACCAGCAGACACAAGAACCGTCAGTGGTTTGGAAGGATCGGTACTTGCCTTTGCATTCGCATGTATCTTGACCTGCAGAAAATAGAAGAAAAAAAACATTTCTTTTAGAAGATATTATTGATAATAAGGAAAAATAGGTTCGGTTTACTCCTCACATCCATACTTTTTGAGTTTTTTTGACAACCTAAAAACTTAAAGAATGCATCAAACATGAATAAGTATTATTGGCTTAGCACTAACATGAACATTCAACAATGTAAAATATCAAGATCTTTTGTGCAATTATTTACTGATAGGGCGGCCCCACCCCAGTGACAAGCCGTGAGCAAACTAAACTGCAAATGTCAAAATGTCAAAAAGAGTTACACAGAAGAGAATATACTTTTGAACTGAAAGTTTACTATCCATATCTTATCTTTTAAATTGTAATTTTCCCCTTGGGAGTGTCCGTGTCTGTGACATCAGAGCACCTCCCACCACATCATCTTCAAATGCATCTCAAACGGGCGAAAGTAAACCTTACCTTCTTCAGATAACGCTGAGCTTCCGCAGGGTCGGCAAGCCCTCTGACCAAGTATGTTATTGAAAGTATTGACTGGACAGTTGGAACACTGGTCAATTGTGTAGGCTACATTGATATTGCCGTACGTTCCTTTCGGACACGGTTCAGGGAAGTCTGATCCCATCGGGCAGTAGTAGCCAATAGGGCAGGGATAGTCCCGAGGATCACCAGTTCCTGTAAAAGGAAAGAAAGAAATCAGTGGCATTTTCTGTCATTTATGATGGGTTATTCTTTTTTCAAATAATTTCTAATTTTCTTTTAATTTCAGGAATCTCAGTGATTTAACAACTACTTAAAATAATGCATGTAGTCCTGAGGAATCCCTGTTTCTGCAAATGGTTTGGCTTGGTTTGTTGATGTTTAATGGCACTGCAACAGCCAGAGTCAAATGTGCCAAGAGTGTGTTAAAAACTAAGGTGCTAGACTTAGGACAGAGAGGAAAGAGAGGTTTCTGCAAAGAGAGATATCTGCAAATTTAACAAAATCTATGAATCATGTTCTATTAAACATTTCTATTTTTTGATTACTTTTTATTGGTCTGATAGAAATAGAAATTCATAAAACAAAACAATATGAGCACAAAGTATGATAACAAATAAAAAAAAAAAAACCTCAAAATGTATAAACCATTCAACGAATCGGTGCTCAATGTTAAGAAGAAAGGGGTTTGTCATGAACATCATCTTTGCAAAACTAACTTAGTACACTGAAGTATCCCCAAGCTGTCAAGACGCAAATGGATTTAGACATTTTGCACACTTTGTAATAAAACACACTTACCTTCAGGGCAATAGTAACCTGCTGGACATGTTGCACATTCATACCGTTCTGTATGGTTACCATAGAAACCAGCAGGACAGATGGAACAGGAGTCCGCTGATGAGGTTCTCAGATTGTTACTGGCCAAAGCTTGATAGCCAAGTGGACATGCAATGGGCACCTCACTGCCCTCTGGACAATATTTAGGATAGAAGCATCTGATCAATGTGAAACAAAAGATAATCTTATTTATATAGTTTGAGGATGTTTAAAGCACACTTCATTGAATTTCAATGTAATATTTTCTTGATAAAATATTATTATTGATCTTTTGCTCATCTTTTATATTAATATTTATGAGCCTCGCCTCATTCATTCCACTTTTATTCCAGATTTCCTTGCTTTCCAAAAGTATGTTCAGTGAAGAAAGCCATGTCAGGCACTCCCTACTTCATTTGTGTCACTTGTAATGTCAGATAGAAATGGATGGATTTCAGACACTCTGTGTTACCACTGGCTAAACAAAGCATGTATTAATCAATCAATGGGATTTAGAGAGTGTCATATGACATGTAGAACCTAGATGAAGCCTATGTTATATGGAGTGGTTTCCTACAAGAGCATGAACATTTGGTTGGATAAACAAACCAATGATGGTGGGTGATAATGAGGCAGTGGTTGAGGTGGTGATAATGATGAGGCGGTGGTGGGGTTGATGATGATGATGAGGTGGTGGTGGTGGTGGAGGTGGTGGTGGTGGTGGTGATGATGATAACGATGAGGTGATGGTGGTGGTGGTGGTGGTGGTGGTGATGGTGATGGTGATGATGATGATGATGATGATGATGATGATGATGATGATGATGATGATGATGATGATAATAACAATAATAATAATAATATTAAAACATCTAAAGCAACATGAAATACAGATAATCTAGTAGATCAGGTGGTAATGTTGAAATGTCATCCATTCATGCTTACCTTGTGTATGAGCTGGAGGCATAAGGGCAATAATATCCAGCTGGACACACTGGTGGGACACCTGTGGTGCCCTCACAGTAATGGCCGGGACGACACGATATTTCCACTGAAGCACCTGAAATAATAACATGGAAAGAAAGGTTCAGCTACAAACAGATCTAAGAAAGAAACTCATTAAGATTACACAGGGTTAAAGATCAGAGATCAAAATGAAAACGATAGAAATTGGCAAAAAATTAATAAACAGAACACAAGAATCTGCTAAATAACCACAATCACACAAACAACGCCATATTGTTCCATAAAAAAATTGAAAGGAGAAGGACATGAAAAAGTGTTTAATTTACAATCATATTTCCCACATTTTAAACTGCATATTGCTAGCCATTTTTTTGCATTATGGGGAAGTAGGGGGTAGGGGGACGGAGACTAGAATTCATATTGCTAGCCTCTTTTTGCATTATGAGGAAAAGGGGAAAGGGGGACTGGAATTCATACCAATGTCAAGTATCCTCACACTCAATTTCTACACATCCTGAAACATTAAGAAAAAAATCATGAATAATCTAAATTTACTATTTCATTCCATTCAAACAGACATTTAAACATGAACATTAATATTCCAGGAATGAACAATACCTTCTGGACACTCATAAGAGGCTCTGCACGGTAATCCATGGACGTTGACTGTATCATTCGGACAGTAATACCCAGCTGTACAAAGAGGACAGTCATCGTTGCTGACCCGACCTTGAGTGGTTGACATGCGACCACCAGTACATGGTTCTGGCTCAGTGGTACCACTTTCACAGTAATGACCAACAGGACAGGGGTAGAAGGTTGAGTTTGTCATGCCTGCAGGGAGGAAAATTAAAAAGAAAAATCATGTGTCTGGTGGATGGTACTAAACCTTCTCTTTGCATAAATGGATGATTATACACTGTTATAAAATTTCTATGCAGTAGTTGCTTTGTTCTGACCAGTGCATTACATACTGTTAATGCACGACAATGATTATTTAGCTTATTTTATTTTTAAATCAGGTAATTCTTTTATTACAGGGATAAAATATATGTAAACTTTTCTCGTTTTCATCCTTTTTAGTTGTTTTTTTATGCATTTTTATAAATCAATCACAAAAATGTTATAAAATGATTAATGTTTTGGCATCATGTTTATATGCATACCTAATGCTCGGTTCACACAACTTTGCACTCGCGAATGACCCTCCTAAAGTCGGCCATTCTACTCGGACAAAAGTCCTTTGCAATGTGCATTAAATACGCATATAAACACTTTATCTCAACATTAATTGCAGGAAGTGAGTGAAGACTTGATTGTTAAGAAGATTGATTTTTTCCTTTTGCACTTAAAACTTAACAAAACTGCCCTGTTGTATCCTCTTAACACTGAGCACCAGGCAAGGAAGCAACAGCTACCATTTTCATGAAGTCTCTGGTATAACCAGATCCAAGATTGAACCTGAGAATCACTTTGAAAGGTGGACACTTGTTACAATGGCTTGGAAATATTCTTTGTCTAATAATTAGTAAAAATATTAAATGGGCAATGATACCTAATATTCAACTTTTTTATTTTATCAGCAATTTATAATGATGTTGATAGACAATTTGAAAACTGACTTTGTGTGGGACAGACACATACTGAGTTGAAAATGAACTAAAAATGATAAAACAGGTCAAATAACTTCCAAGTACCACTTAACATTTCAGCACCTCTAAACTCCAATTGTAAACATTATTGTGAAAAGCCCAAGAATTACACTGCAGATATTTTACGGTATAAGGCTCCAACGACTATCTGACTGCATGAAAAGACGTTGACATGGTGAGCAATATTCACCAAGTACCAGAGAATAACCAAATCACAGGGAATTATATCAAAATAACCAATGGTGCAACTTACAGGGATATTTTCATTAATTTCCATGTTGATATCTTATTCCGTTTGGGAGTTAGTGCATTTCACAAATTTGACCAGAGCGTTAAAGAGTGACCTTGCAGTGTGCAATGTGATGTCATAAAGGAAGATCCAAAGTGTATTTTTATCAAACAGACAAAATTTGTTTTCCTTTTACTCTAAGTGTCAAGGTACATGAGCAGATAGGCAAAGTATGTTTTTGTAAAGTGCATATCATACTCCATCTCAATAATGAAACACGAAAAGCTTTCACCAATTTAGAAAGAGACAAAAACAATTTCAAAGAAATACATAAGAATTGTCTTGGATCTGTCTTTATGACATCACACTGTACACTGTGAGGTCACACTGGTGAAATATTTGAAATGCAATAATTTCAAAACAGGATAAAATAGCAACATGATTTTTACACCAATTTTTTCTTTAATAGTCCTCTATCATTACATATAATATATATATATATATATATATATATATATATATATATATATATATATATATATATATATATATATATATATATATATATATATATATATATATATATATATATATATATATATATATATATACATATATATATATATATATATATATATATATATATAAATCATATATATATATATATATATTATATATATATATATAAATTATATATATATATATATATAACATATATATTATATATATATATATATATATATACATATATATATATATATATATATATATATATATATATATATATATATATATATATATATATATATATATATATATATATATATATATATATATATATATTATATATATATATATATATATATATATATATATATATATATATATATATATATATATATATATATATATATATATATATATATATATATATATATATATATATATATACCAAGAGTGTAAAACAACACACATGAAGCATATATATATATATATATATATATGTGAATACCTCACCTGTTTCATTGCAGTAATAGCCAGCTATACAAGGAAAGCAATCTTCAGCACTTGCTGCACCCACTTCATCCCGGTAGTGGTACAGGGGGCACTCCATGGGGGCTTGGCCCTCCAGACAGTAATACCCCACGGGGCAATCATACAGCAATGGATCACCTGTAATGAAGAGTAACAAATTGTAGGTAAGCAAAACATCTTTTCCTAATGTCAACAGAAATTTCATAATGTCAACATTTTAAAACACGACATTCCAAAATGTGAAGAGGAATTATGATATGTTTATATCTGTACAATACCATAATGCATCAAAATAATGTTGATCACATTCAACCTGAATTAACCTTTATAACAGATTTGTAAGCAACAATGTGTGCGCTTATTACTTTTATGTGTAACGCTTGTATGGTGAGCTTCTGAAAGCATTTTGTTTGAAGTTTATGCTTGGTTCCACACCCTGCATGGATTGTGCATACAACCAAGATTCCCAACTTTTTGATTGGTCTATAAGATTCCCCCAGTATACAATTGGTTCATTATGCATGCGTGAATTTCGACCATGTGACATTTTTAAATATAAGTTTTTTCGGAAATTGGTGATTCAGATTTAATGAGGTCTATAGAGATGATATTTTTTCATCACAACACAAACCCTTAGTCAAGTACAAACATGTTTAATGTGCTACTTATGGAACCTTCTCCTTAAATCTAAGACCCCATGTATTTAACCCTAAAATAATAATTTAATCCTAAAAATAATAATTTGTTTCAAGAACACAAATACTCTTTGAACAATGAAATAATTATGCATGTGTATTATGTAACACTAGCAGCATTTAAAATTGTGTTTTTATTCTCCACCAAATTATTAAACCTAATTTTGAAGTATTTTTAATTGGAACAAAAATCCAAATAATTACCTTCTAAACAATAGAATCCAGCAGGGCACTGATCACAATCCTCTACTCTACTCCCAAACTCAGTATCCCTGTATGTATTATTGGAGCAGGGTACTGGGTCATTGATACCCTCTGGACAATAGTGACCAGAGGGACATGGTCCGGCACATGTGGTATTGGGCTCACACTGACTCTGGTCAAAGTTAGGGGAGGGTGAATCCCCAGCGGGAGTGAAGTGGTAGCTTGCACTCAGGCAGAAGTAACCCTCGGCACAGTCACCTTGAACTTCACCTCCTCTGCAAAATAAAATGTAAACTTGATCATTGTGAATGGGGAAAAATTTTCCACTTCAAAATTGAATGCAGAAAAGCGATTGATTGATTCAATTTGTCGGTATGTCATCAGCAAAGAAATGCTGTGCCCGAGCGGTAAATTATCTCAAGCTAAAATAAAGAACAAAAGGAGCATTCAAAGAGAGGCTGAAAGAAGAGGAATATGAAGCAATATCTTCCCTTAGGAGAAATGGTCCATCAATCATTCACAGTTCATGCACATTATTACCTCAGGCATTATAATACACAGCTATTTTTATCACCAGTTTGAAAACAAACTTCTCCCACTAAGACCTAAGACACCTAACATGGATGAGTGATTTCAATCACAAAAGTGCCTTGATTATTCAGCTCTGGCTTTGTGTAATCTTATACATGCAAATAGCCTTGGGCTACTTTGCTGAGGTGTGCATAGGATGGCAGATAAACATACATTGTTTTGAGTGGAAACACAATACACTGAACAGGAAGTCGGGTTGGTAATTGTCACACCTGAGTTTCAGGATTAACTCAGGCGTCGGGTGCAAGTGGGCTTAAAGAGAAACTTTTTGGCATGGAAGAAGAGTAGAACTACTTGTGGGGACAGTAATAGAGGTGAATGGGATCCCCTTCGGTAAGAGTCAGATAACTTGACTGTATGTGATACAGCAAATGAAGGAGATAAGTTGAAATGGAATTATAATGGAAGAACTCCATAACTGTGATTGCTTTTGAGGGGATGAGTGGGCTATGTGAAGGGCAAAGATAGGCAGACAGTTTATTTTTTAAACAGTAAATACCTTTCAAAAAAATCATAAAATTAAAAAACATCATAAGACAAGCACCAGTCGGTACTTCTTATATCCATAAGTAATTACATCATCTGATTAATTCATGAGTGAACAAGACTGGGGTGGAACCCATAGGGTAAAAATGTGGGTAGATTAAAGAAAATGTTGGGAGAGACTTATGGAGACAAAGCTGATCCTGGGTTGAAGTGAGGTGAAGGGCAGAAGATACAGAGAGAATTAAGGTTAAGGAAAGGGGCCTCTTGTTCTTCTCTGACTAGAAGATGATAATTCATACTCAGATGGGTTTGCTAACTTATAAAATGCATACCCATGGGGAAAAGTGTGAGCATAAAAAAACAAAATGGAGAGAATTGATGAAATATGATTATAAATTGGAACAAAAACTATAAAGACAATTTGTAGACAATAAGATGGAAAGATACAGGAAAGTACTTTAAAGAAAGTACATTGTCAGAGAAACATTTGGCATGAAGTGTTACACAGAAAATACACAATTACAATTATAATTTACCTGCAGTATTTTCCTGACAGACAAGGCAAACATTCAAACTCTGACTTGAGTCCTGTGTCATTGGGGTAGGTGAACGTTCCATTAGGACACGATATAGGGTACATTGTAGCTGTAAGTAAAATTAAATGTCATAGATAAATTAACATCAACTTCAGTGAGGTTAGAGTCTTTAAACTGGCAACCCCACATTCAAGTCAAATCAGAAAAGTTACATCCAGAAAAGGACACTCATGCCATAACACAGATTTCTAAAACTTGTTACAAGAATGCAACTGGCTGTTTCAAGAAAATAAGATTTTAAGAAAATACAAACAAATGTATTTTGCTTTATGCTCATAGTAAAAATATACAGCAGTAGTTTTTTTTCTCTTCATAAAAAACTCATTTTAATTGATAAAAATACTCAATATAAATAATGAAAGATTCCGGGGTCTTACTGTAAATTCTTGTATATTATCAAATGATTTTCCTCCTACTAATTTTCTCCTTTAAAATAATTAGAAAAAATATAAAAAGAAAATAGATACAAAAAATTAAGAATAATTGTAAAACACAGAAGGAAAATGTTTCTCTCACCTTCAGGGCACCCAACTTACTTACAAATAAAAGAAAGAGAAAACCATCCAAAGTTATAACTGTCAATTCTTATGCAACAAATAGAAAAAAAAATGTTTCTCTAACCTTCAGGGCAGTAGTGAAATGCAGGACATGGTTTAGGATCTGGAGTCAGGGAACTCTGACAGTAATACCCTGCCTGGCACGATATGCAATAATCCCTACCCCTGTCTGGTTGGTACTTTCCCACTCCACATGGTGTAGGGGCTGGTGACCCCTCAAGACAGAAATGCCCCACCCAACATATGTATGCTTGTGGTGTGGGTGTGGTGATGGTGGCATTGGATGGGCAGTAATAGCCGGCTGAGCATTCCCCCGTGGCATTCGATTGACCGGGTGCGTCACAATAGTAGCCGCCTGAACACGGTTGGCACTCATCGATGGATGCTCCACCTGTGGGGAAAAAGTGAACTACAATGTAACTATTTGCTTCTTAAAGAGATTATTTTTTAGAAACTAACAAAAAGTTGAAAGATTGAGGAAAAACTCCAATAAAAATTGAAAAATCATTTAAGATACAAAATAAAAACATCGCAATATAGAAGACATGAAAAAAAAATCAAAATTTGAAGAAGAAAAAAACACAAAATAAAAAATATGAAATATAAGTTAAAAAAAATTAAAGCAATAAAAGAAATAAACAAAGTAATAAAAGGAACTTAACAAGACTGAAAAAAGAGAGTAAATCATTGAAGGAATTAGGTCAGACCTAAAATCATACTTTTCCCCTCTTTAAGGAAAAGCTAAACGTACCAAGAATGCTCCTAATGGTGCCTGCGGGGCATTGTTCTGGTGCAGGGGTACCCTCATCACAGTAATGACCCAATGGACACAGACCGTTCTCAGGGAATGATACTGTGGCTGTGGGTATCTTATCGTGAGCACCTCCTTCACAATAGTAGCCTGCTTGGCAGAATCCTGAAAAAAAAGAAACATAGATAAATTAATTTAAGATAAGAAAACCAAATCAATATTTGGACTTTGCAACCTAAAAAGTACTGCAGGGAAGAATGCTTTTATACACACATATCCATTGGACATACACAGACAGGGATGAAGTGAGTTTAAATTTTAGGGGAGTCAAGCAAAACCACAGACGTGTTTTATGCTCCCTCCTCTAGATCCACCACCTCTGCATACAGATACACAACACAACAAGATAATGAAATGTCCTATGGAATGACTGCGGTAGAAAAACTCATTCTAAAATGAATTGAATTAATTATCCATGTAAGAATTATGTTCTAACTAATTATGTTATAAATGAAACAAATTTCAAATTCATCACTACTAACATTATATTTCAATTAAAATTACAGAACTGCAAGCAAACCCCCTCTGAAATAAAATGCACATTGAAAGTTTCCAAATAAATTGAAGCTTTGATGATAATATTTCATGAAGAACTTTTGCACATAATAAACCTCTAATACAGACCTAGCTGCTGAGATGTAGTTTAAAACATCTGGTTTTAAAGCACCTTGATATTTTCCAGCACCTTGATATTTTCCAGCACCTTGATATTTTCCAGCACCTTGATATTTTCCAGCACCTTGATATTTTCAAGCACCTTGATATTTTCAAGCATCTTGAAATTTTCAAGCACCTTGATATTTTCAAGCACCATCATAATTTCAAGCACCATGATATTTTTAAGCACCATCATATTTTTAAGCACCATGATATTTTCAAGCACTTTGATATTTTCAAACATCTTCATATTTTCAAGTACCTTGATATCTTAAATGCATCACTAAACATGAATGAATGTATTTCAAAATCTCATAATTCTCTGTTTTGCTAGTTTACTCTCTCTTTTTCTTTGACGACGTTCAACTGTTGACATAATCTTCTTTGCATCATGTTGCAACTTCTAACATTCTTACATTACTGAGACCGACAATACATTTTTTCATGTCCTCACCTGTGGGGTAGCTATTTCCTGATCCAGCGCAGTACATGCCAGCTAAACAATAAGCACATTCTTCCTCTGAGCTTATACCAGTGATATTGTTAAAGGTTCCTGGAGGGCATGGAATAGGTGTGTCCATTCCGTATGGGCAGTAGTAACCTGGCAAAAGGAAAAAAAACGATTGTCACTGGTGGTTGCAATAGCATAGAAGATAGGATATAACTTGAAACAGATAAAAAGTATATGCCAAATACCACCCCCCCTCCCCCTTTCCCCCCACTAAAAAATGGTCAAGGTTTCATGTATAGCAGAAAAAGAGAGGGTACAACAATACCAATACATACCTGATTTACATTGCAAGGGCATGGTCATGTTGTTGTATGGACACATCAGGCCTGCTGGACACAGGGTACAATTAGCTTGACCAGTATCAGGCTGATAGGTCCCTATTGGGCAGCCAAGCTCTACAACTGCTCCAGACGGACAGTAAAATCCTGCTGGACATGGGTAGCCCATACCACTGATTGCTTCTGGAGATGCTGTGGTGCTACCTCCTGTGCAGACATACCTGAAAAGAGTAACAAGTTTGGAACAATGTTAAAATGATCAAATGCAGTAATCATTTTAAACTCGCATTACACAAGGAATTGAGGTAAAAATTTCTGACATGTTGGTTGGTTGGTGCAGGTTTTCAACAGCATTGATCAATGCTCACCAAGTTAGGTAATTGACAAGTTTTTCAACCAAACACAGCATTAATTTGCTTAGCAAAAAAATCTGCATAACCAAGTGGGGCAAAAATCCTACTCAGTACTGGTACAGTATAGCCAGCTAGTGGCATGCACTCATGCAGTCAATGCAATATACTGTACAAAACGAAAATTTTGCACACACAGAGTGACAACAAAATGGTGAACAAAAATTGCCCTATGGGCTTTGTAAATCTGATCCCCATTACCCAGATTGGTTAGAAAAAGAATATCGTTTATTCTTTTGCTAAAAACTCTAAAGATCCGGAGAAGTGCCATAAATGAATTAAAACTAATGGCAGACCAATTTAACTTCTAAATGTCAATGCATTGGTCATGCATGAATGTAGATTTGAGGTTTGTTTGCCCCACCTAGTTACTGCGCTCCTATGGTGGGTGTGGCTTATTTCCTTAATTGAAGAGGTTAATTAGTACGGTTACATCTAAAATAACAGAGCAGTGATGGTGTCAAGAGCTCGTTGTGTGAGCAGTAGGCTCATGGAAGTGGGAAGGAAGGGTTTTGGTCATGGAGAATAAGTAGTAATTTTTGTTTTAGTAATGGGGGTGTCACATGCTGTTATTATAGTTGATGTGTTATAGGTAAGAATGAGGGCGATTAAGGGTGGGCTGTTGCGGAAGAGTACTGCAATGGTGTTAAAGGGGATGAATAATGTCCTAGGGAGTGTGTTGAGGGGAAGTACATAAGAATGACTGACAAAAGAGGATTAGGGGTCATGTGGTATGGGGATTACTGATACAATGAGTACCGTTTTAATGGTTTGAAAACCAAGTTATAATCATTAAAAAGACGAAGAAAAAAATTCCACCCGGAAAAATGTAAACAACCATTTAAACTTACCCTGGATCACAGTCAGGTGCCTGGTTAACTTTTACAAATCCCTGAAGGTTACAGTACTTGCCCGGTGGACACGATTCACAGTCTTCCTCCACAGTGACCCTGGTGTTTTGAGAGAATGTCCCTGGTGGACAAGGCTCTGGGTAGGCAGTACCATTTGTACAGTAGTACCCTACTGGGCATACATCGTTCCCAGTGAAAGATGAATTGTCAGCATCAACCTGAGGACATTAATTAATCAAAATAAGTCATTTTGGAAATCACGAGAATTTTAAGAAGACTAGAAACACTGAACCAAATACTGAAAATGATTGAAATATTTAAATTTATTAAAAATATATTAAATTTTACTACTTTATATATTTATTTTGCTGCATGTTTACATTTAGTATTTTAGGGCTAGTTTTCATAACTTTTATTTCAATTGGTATTCATATAATATTTTTTTGTACAGCACCAATGATAGTTTACATAGATTTTGGCGCTATATAAAATGTAATAATAATAATTTCAATATAAAAATTGAAACATATATTGATACACCAATATGAAGTTTAAAATATATATATATTGACATTTAAAATTGAAATTGAATATATAGAGGGGTAAAAAGAACTAACCATGTCATTAAATGGAGTTGGACTGGAGGCCCGCCCTGTACAATAGTAGCCAGCATAACACTCATCAGTTGGTGCCAGCAGGCCAGGTTCCTCACAGTAGTACCCTGCTGTACACTCTACACAGTCACCTTGACTTGAGTACCCGCCGGTGTCACCAAAAGTACCCGGTGGGCACGGATGGCTCATGGCTGCTCCTGTACCAGGGGGACAGTAGTAACCTTGGGGGCATGGCTGAGGGGTAACAACTGGTCCACCTAGAAGTAAGATGTAGAATAGAGTTATTTGGGTTATGAAAAACTGACAAAAGTATTATATTTTAAGTTTGTTTGTTTGTTTGATGAGGGCTTTAAGGACCACAACAACGAGGGTCAAATTGTGCCTGAGAGGTTAGATCATTCTAGAGGTAGGAAGGAAAGAAAATTGGGGGAGATTGAGAGAAATACAAGAACTAAAAGTTAGAAAGCTGGGATCAAGAGAGGAGGTGCATGGGTGAGAAAAAAACAAAGTAGAGAGAGGGGGGTGGGAGAGGAGGTGGGAATAAAACAAAGTAGAGAGAGGAGGGTGGGAGAGGAGGTGAGAAAAAAACAAAGTAGAGAGAGGGGGTGGGAGAGGAGGTGAGAAAAAAACAAAGTAGAGAGAGGAGGGTGGGACAGGAGGTGAAAAAAACAAAGTAGAGAGAGGGGGGGTGGGAGAGGAGGTGAGAAAAAACAAAGTAGAGAGAGGGGGTGGGAGGACTAAATTTCAAGATTTGATAGCAATATATTATAAAGGAGCAATTAAAACTATTCCTTGTTTCATGGTATAAAACATATAGTTTACAACTTCTAATAAGCATGGATCACCTATGTGTCTGATCATGACTGGATTCCAGGGACCAGAGAATAAGAAGACATTACTTCTAAGCAAAGTTCTCCTTTAAATAAACATAATGAAACAGATGGAATGTGCAAAAACATGGGAAATGGAAGTTCATGATTGTCTGTGACTGACTCATCTAGTAGCTTTAGCAAAACAAAACCTTTTCCTTCATACAAATATTCCTTATGAATATGCATAAAACACTAGAAAAATTCCACAAGAAAATTAAAATCTAATTCACGCTCACTTTCTGTTGGATCACAGTAATAACCCCAAGTGCATATCTCGCATTCACTCTGCCTGGTCTGTGAGTTGTAAGTTCCATTCTCACAGATGATAGGCTCCCATGACCCTGACGGGCAGTAATGTCCGAGCAAACATTCCAAACCAACAGGTGCAGCAGTCATTTGTCCTCCTGGACAATAGTATCCAGGGTCACAGTTATCATCTGGGGCTGTATTTCCCTCACCTTTATAGACAAAACACATCAAAAAATAAAATACAACTAAAATATTCAACAAGATTTTTTTAATTGTTGGCAGAGCATGTCCATGAAATTATCATATACATGATAGAGGAATGATTTGGTGTAAAAGCCATGATAATATCTTATTCCGTTTTGGAGATATTGCATTGAGAAGATATCATCAGTGTGAACTTGCAGTGTAAAACCTGATGTCAAACAGGCAGATTCAAGACAATTCTTATGTATTTCTATAAATAAAATAAATGTGAATTGTCTGGCAGGCCAGATTTGGCCCGCGGGCCACCTATAAGAATCGCCATTCTAGGATTAGCAACTATAATTCATATTTGTTGAGAGAACTCATTCAACACTTCATGGAATAAATAAAACAACTTGTTCTAAATAATCAACTAAGCTTTTACCCCAATTAATCCATCTTTTACTGTGTCCTTCTTAACCCAAATTACCATAAAGCAGGTTAAAACAATAAAAACAAATGTCTTCAACCCAACAATAATAATGAGCATACCTTCACAATACATTCCAGCAGTACAATTCAGGCAGTCCCCATATTCCTGGTTACCTTCTGTGCCACTGAAGGAGCCTGCTGGACAGGCATATGGCACCCCTGTACCAATTGGACAGTAGTGACCAGCTGGACAGATGTACTGGTCTGGTTCAGAAGAGGTGTGGTTGCAGTAGTAGCCAGCAGAACAATTCCCTTCAAGATTTAAAATAGGAGGTTAATGTGCAGTATTTAACATGTACAGAATAAGGTCATATTTCTTTTTATACAAAATGGTGTCTGAATTTCAATTTCTTGTTTTTCAGCCTTATTTCAATTCAATCAATAAGTAAGTATTTCTTAAGTAAATGTTACATGCCGAAAAGTTTCTTTTTAAGTCTACCCGCACCCGACACCTGAGTTAATCCTGAAAACTCAGGTATGACAATTACCAAACCGACTTTCTGTTTAGTGTATTGTGTTTCCACTCAAAACAATGATTGTTTATCTGGCAATTATCTAGATTGTTTATCATAGCCAAAGGCTATTTGTGTGATAAGATGACACAAAGCCAGAGCTGAATAATCAAGGCACTTTTGTAATTGAAATCACTCATCCGTCTTAGGTATCTAAGTGAAAAAAGTTTGTTTTCAAACTGGTGATAAAAATAGCTGTGTGTCATAAAGCCTGAGGTAATAATGTGCATTAACTGTTAATGATTGAGTAACCATTTCTCCTAAGGAAAAATTTTGCTTCATGATCTCTAAAAAAACAAAAAAACAAAAAAACAAAAAAACAAAAACACAAAAAAACAAAAAAACAAAAAAAATGTCTGGGGCAGACATACAATTGCTAATATCAAAAACAAATTGATCCACAGTGAACATTTGAAACACATTTGTACATTCACAACAGCAGTATGTTTTATATGGAAAACAGTGCTGCAATAAGTGTTACCTTCAACTTCAAACCTTTATTTCGTAAGTTAATATTTTCAACATTTGAAATATGTACAAATGTATTCAATCCACTCAAAACCTTATGAAATCATTTTGCTTTAATAAAATAAATATAACTTACCGGTGGGCTCAGCCAATCCTGGTGTTTCACAGTACTGACCACCAGGGCAATTTTGAGGAGCAGGTGATCCTCTTGGACAATAGTACCCTGGTCCACACAAGCCACCTGTACTAATGGCAAAATCTGGACATACACAGTCATACAGTGGGTGGCAAGTGTCATTTGGATAGATGGTGCTGAAACAGGTGAAAAAATGAAATTTGTCTTGACATGTTTTTTATCACATTGATACATAAAATTATTACTTTATTCTAATTGAATGATTTTTACTTATAAAACATAAATCAAATCAAGAGATGATGAATGATGACAAAAATATTTTATTAATCATAAAAATAGTTGCAATTGCCAAAGTGATTCTTTTGAAAATAGTTTCAGTTACATTTTATGTAATAGCTTATCCGAATAACAGGAATGCTTCAATTTCATCAGAAAGATTTAAACTTAGATTACAGTAACATGAGGAAGGTAACTAAACCTTCTTATTAAAAGTTTATGGACAGGTAGCAACCACTTTACATAAATTGATACAAATGCCCTTTTTAACACTCACTACAAACACTTTCTGACAAAATCTATCCCAAAATGTGAAAAATCCAGCTTATTTTTAGGTCTTCAAACGTATGTTTATTACGTATTGGTTTTTTCGTGATGTAAGGATAACAATAATGTTATGTGAAAGTTACAATGTACCATACAACAATACTTACAGCCTAATGTAAAAAGTGTAGTTTGCCAATCATAAAGAAATAATGGATCAAAACTTTTGAGTCGATATTTCCTCTTTATCCACGAGAAAATTTCCTAAAATAATTAGCATGCCGCTATTTAAGCAATATTCTGATTTCTGATTCAATGAGACTGATGTATGGAAGTAGCCTATGTCAATGTGACACAGTGACACTAGTAGTTATGCATTGTAGGCCTCGCTGTATTCCTATTCTTACGTCACACACCTTTTTTTAAAAGTCCAGCCATTTCTTGGGGCTTAATTTTTCACTTTTTTGTGATTATCTCCGAAACGAGTGGACATTTTTGATAGATGTGTGTTAATAAAATGTTCAGAATATTAAAAGAAACATATTTATGTCAAAATCACTAACTGTCCATATACCTTTAATGAAATGTTCAAACTATTAAAAAGAACATATTTATGGCAAACTTGCTACCTGTCCATATACCTTTGTTGAAATGTTCAGAATATTAAAAGGAACATATTTATTGCAAAATCCTACCTGTCCATATACCTTTAAACACTACAACACAAAGTCTCTTAAAAGTTTGGAGGAGAGACAAAAGATCAAAATTCATGGTATAACCTATTATCATTATAAGACATGTGAAAACCTACAATTTTGGACAAGAGTAATTGGCACTTTTTCCCTTCCTTATACCCCAGTTCAATGCTGCAAATATATTACCAAGAGCTTTCTTCCAAATTGCATACCAACAATGAATAGGGGTGGAGGGGGGTGCCATGACCTTTATGTCTCTGATGGTAAACAAAGACACATTGTATGGAGATAGAGAAGAAAAACATAATTATGTTTGTTTATTTGTTTGATGAGGGCTTAACGGCACCACGACAACGAGGGTCAAATTGTGCCTGAGAGGTCAGATCATTTTGGAGGTAGGAAGGAAAGAAAACAGGGGAAGAATGAGAGAAATTCAAGAACAAAAAGTCAGAAAGCTGTGATCGAGAGAGGAGGTGCATGGTTGAAAAAAAACATAATTATGATAAGACTTTGTAAAAGAAGTACACAAAACTTACTCTACTGTGGGTGGAACTACCGTTACTCCCACGTCAAATGGACGTTGGGAGTCTGACCCTCCAGAACAATAGAATCCGTCATCACACCAACCGGATGGGTACGTCAGGCCTGTACCATCACAATACTTTCCTGGTGGGCAGTACTTGCATCCTGAGGTCTCATTCACTTGATCTGATTTCAGGGAAAAAAGGAATAAGTTATTTTACACTGAAGTGGAATCATTCTTGAAATTCAAATTTTTCATTTATTCAAATTTTCTCCCAAAAACTTTGGAATCCATTAAATAGAATGAAAAACAATTTTTATATAATAAAACATTTGCAGAGATAAACATAATCATTTAAATAAAATGCATTTAGTCGCTTACTTGTATCATTGTTGTATGTGCCAGCAGGACATGGGAACTGGTCTTCATACTCAGTGCCTTCAGGACAGTAGAATCCTGTAAGACAATCCTCTGGAATAACTGTAGCATTAGAACAGAATTTACCTGAAACAAAAACAATTCCATAATTAACAGAAGTCTAGTACAATCACAGACATTACAACAAAAATTATAACCCCTCCCCATCCCTCCAACATTTTCTCCTCAGGGTTTAAAAAAATCCAAAACTTGATTTTGGTTAGCTGTGAAGGGAAGAAATTCTCTCTACCCCCCCCCCACCCTTCCTCCTCCCTTCACCTATCCTATTGCTTGTACACATTATTTACCCGCTAAGCGAAGGAGGATATTTGAGAGTTATACTTACCTTCCATGCTATAATATGCAATCTGGTCACACGACCTGATTCTAACGCACTTCTAACCGAACCTAAAAACGCAGTAACCAGCCAAGCCCTGACCTCCATAATACCTCTGTACCACCTCACTCAACATTCCACCGAGGCCTGAACGAGAGGGGAGGCGGGCGGGATGCATGGAAGGTAAGTATAACTCTCGTAAATATCCCCGCCTACGTTAGCGGGTAAATTTACTTCAAGATTATACCTTACCTTCCATGCTATAATATGCAATCAGATTGCAACCGAGGATAGGAAGGAAGGGAGTTCAGATCGCCGCACATTTTTTTTTTTTTTTTTTTTTTTTTAATGGCTGGTACGAAAACTCACACGAACCGAATCCCGTTTAAAGGACGAAATTCCTTCACCTCGGAAGGATGAAAGACCTCAAGAGTGGGAGGAACTAAAACATAGGAAACCACGGCGAGGTACAGTCAAACCGAACAAGGCACCATTCGTTGACAGTAACGGAGGCAAACCTCGAAAGAACCTGAGCGTAAAGCCCAGAAAAACAAGCCAACCGGAAGAGCGTTTGGACACAACTACAGCAAAGTGTCCACAAAAAACGCCACAAGCCACACGGATTCGCCCACGAGACAGAACCGGCGAGGAAACTACGATTGGGGAACGCGTGTACCAATGAAAACGAATTGAAGAAATCCCGGACAAGGGAAAAATTCGTTAGCGATAACCGCGTAAGAGCTAAAGTTAGCGGGGAACACGAACGTCGAAAAGTGAGTCAGACCAAAAACAAGAGAAAAACCGCAAAAAGCGGTTTTCGAACGCCGCACGAGAGATCCCGTGAAAAGAGGTTATGCCCGAACCGAGTGCATACGCGGCCGTTCTATGAACAGTTCAGACTACTTTAACAGAAAGCCACTGGATGATCTATCGGAGGAAAATGTCACATGACACACTACGAAGAGATCTCCCAGAACTCACCAGTGGTCGCAAGTCAAAGACCGTAGACCCCACCGGAAAAACCCTGGTGGATAGCTGCAAGGTATCCCAGAGCTCATGACGGAACTATGACAAAAATCGTCCCTGACCCGAGGCTCGTGACGTGAAGCCTGCAAGGTCTCGAGCAGCCAAAGTTCGTCCTGCGCCGAGGCGAAAAAAGGGTCAAGTACCGCCCAAGTTTCCGACAGAAGGGGTCACAAGAAAAGTGCCCCGACCTTGATCAAGCCCCGTCGGCACCGACGGTGATATCTGACGGGTGAAAAACCGTAGCAGTTGCGGGACGGCGTAGCTCCAGGCCACGCCTATCAACAGCGAAACTTGTCTAAGAAGTTGACTGGAGAAAGTGTTAACGCATTCACGATAGTAACAACCTTGAAACCGCGGAGCCTACGGCTACGGGCGCGGAGAAAACGAATACCGTATGTCTGTATGCGGGCAGTTAAGTAACAGGCCGTAAAACCGCAAGCAGCTGTAAGGTGTTAAAGTATGGAAGGAACCATACGTGCCGTTGTTGGTAATAGCTACCCCAAACGTAAGGTTGTCTACCAAAAGGCCACCTATGGTCAAGAAAAATCTCCTTCATGGAGGTAATATTGACAAGTAGGGGGTAACGTACACGTCAACCGTATGAGTCATAAACCCCAACACTGGGGTAGAAATCACGAAAGAGGTGACGTCCTGTGTATACTACACGGACCGTTAAACACCCTGCACCACGGAGCGGAAAAGCGCGGGCTACTGGGGACTTACGCCGCATACAAAGTACGCAACCCGTTAAATATAATAGATCCGTTATGGGTCTACAAAGGCGTCAGCATGACAAGTAAAAACCACGAGTCCACCGCCAACGATGTCGCTGTGCACCACGGAGCAAAAAGCTCGTGGCTACGAGAGGGGACAACTGGTACTGGTACGTGTCCCGAACGGCGAAGTAGCTATCAGTACCAAAGGACCGTCTAGGTCCACGAGCAGCGTGAACGCACTACACCTGTAACGTGAGTCGTTATCTCATTATACCTCTATTCACCACGGGCCACCGAGTAAGTGGCGACGCGTGAGGGAAGAAGTACACACACGCAGCGTTCCGTTGAGAATAGGTAAAATATATATAAACTGAGGCCGTAAGAAATACGGAGGAGTTCACGTGCCACGCAAGCTATACGAGTCGTAAACTGAGTTTGTTCCATCACAGAGCTACGAAACCGTAGCTGCGTGGGGAAGAGGGGACGACCGTCGCACTCAGCACGTGTCCCGTAAGAGAAACGGCCGCGAACGCAGTAGTTCATGGCTACTGGTCCTCTACCACACCGCCGCGCCGCTGGTAAAGGCCGTTAACTCCGTTTGTATAAAATCACTCACGGAGCCGCGGCCGGGCGGCTACGCGTGGGGACTGCCGTCGAACGCAAAAACGCCCCAGCAAAAAAACGACCGCGGAACACTGCAACACGCGGCTAACGGTCGCAATATCCCGGTTCCGATACCGGGTTTATCGTACATTGTACGTAAAACGCGTTAATATCTGTAGAATGTGAGCCGAGGGTCGTTCGACGCAAGAATCACATTCAGGGTATGCCTCCCGTAAAGAAGGAAATCTTATCACCCGAGCGCTAGGCCTCGAAACCCGAGCAAGCGCTAACACGCGACGCATCCTGGGAGCGTGGCGTACCGACAAACGGGACTCGTCCTCGTGTCCATGAACTGGTGAAAAACTATGCGGAACCGTGGCGTTCAACGCGAAAATCTCACCAAGTCAGCTCACACGGACGGGGATCTCGAAACTAACGGGTGTGACGACGTTGTACGCGTTACCTTGCTGTAGAACTAAAGCAGCACTACAGACCCAAACGTCATCTCATGCCCCGGACGGAGCCGCCAAGTTGTGTTACGGACCGTGCGGGGCGTAAAACAAGCCGTGGGGCCGTATGGAACCGATTATCGAGCCGCACGGACCCCTAATGGACCCGCGCAAGGAATCCAATGGCTCTACAACTAGCCGTAAAGGGGACTAACTCACGTAAGACCCGTAAGGGCGTCGCCTCTAGTTGGCCGACCGGTCCCAACGCTGAACCGAGGACCACAGCGGTGTACACGGGTTTGAACAAGTCGATAACACCAAAGCGCAACCTAAGAAGCGTTTACATGCGACGCACCGCAGGACAGTCAAGGCGCGTAACGCACCGACACTAGGGACCTGCCCGTCGTGTCGACGATATAGGCGCAAAACATCGCGGAACTGTGGCGTTCAACGCGGAAAATCCTACAGAGGCAGTTCACACGGCCGTGGGACAGCGTAGCTATGACCAAGCAGCTTCCTAGCTAGCGAACTCAACCGGGGTTCATCGTACAGTGTACGTTATCCCGTTGCAAAACTCGGTCGTACAGGCCCGTCACGGTCAGAGAAGCGTTTGCATGCTATGCAAAGCGGGACCTCTGAGGTGCGAACGCATGCCGACGACGGAGGCCTGTCCTCCGTGCCTACGATACTGGTGAAAGTAATTGCGGAAATGTAACGTTCAACGCGGATAATCGTATAAATGGTGTTCACATGATCGTGGAACTGCGTAGCTAATGGCCACGGAACCATGAATAGAATAGCTCTCACGGCGCTATACTACTTGTGAAGATTATCACTTGTCACCTGGCCACATAGCTCGTAGCTAGCGGGTGCATATCCGGGTAAATAAATCGACGTGTACGATATCCCGTTACAAAACTACGGAGCCGCGCGCATCCGAACACCGAGCCACGCGCGCTCGGTCGCACCTTGAAAAATACCGGTCGCGGTGGAGTCTGTGCTCGACCACGCCGCTGGAACCCAATCGCTGCAAAGAGTACCACGAATGGACTCGCAGCATAATCTGCACGCCGTAACGCTAGCGTGAGATGGATGTGACCGGAGCGTAAAGCAAAGCGTTATCACGCTATGCCGGGTCATCAAGGGTGTGTAGAGCATCGGCGCCGAGGGCGTGTCCTCCATGTCCATGATACTGGTGAAAATAATTACGGAACGGTAATGTTCAACGCAGACAATCTTAATTGCGTTCACACGAAGTCGTGGAACTGCGTAGCTAATGGCTACGGGACCAAGAAGAAAATAGCTGTCCTGATGCTATACTTCTTGTAAAGAAAGTCATCTGTCACCTGACCACGAGCGTAGTAGCTAGTGGGCGTATAATCGGGTGAACGTGCACAGTGTACGTTAACCCGTTAGAGATAAGTTCCGCTCACTGGAGCCATCCAATGGAAGCGAAAGGACCGTAAACGCGGACCGTGGACTCGTATGGAACCGCACGGACCCGTAAATACGGGCCGCGGAACCGTCCAATGGAACCGCACGGACCCGTAAAACACGGACCGTGGAACCGCACGGACCCGTAAACATGGGCCGTGGAACCGTATAACTGTCGTAGCCGTTGGCTACGGGACCAAGAAGAAAAATAGCTGTCTCAATGCTATACTTCCGGATGAACCGTGCACGGTGTACGTCTTTCAATAGGCGCTCCGCTAGGAGTGGGCGGCGCCCCGCCTCCCTGGCTTTGGACCTGGGTGGCGGTGGGGAGACGAAGAGGGCCTCTCAGACCGTCGCTTCTCCACTTTCTCCGCCGCTCTTTGAAAGTACCGGTCGCGGTGGAGTCTGTGCTCCGACCACGCCGCTAGATCCCAATCGCTGCAAAGAGTACGGGATTTGACTCGCAGCATAATCTGCACGCGTAACACGTGAGATGGATGTCACCGAGCGTAATTTAAAGAAGCGTTTGCACGCTACGCATCACGAGACATCCTGGGTGTGTAAAAACATCGACACTCGGGGACCTGTCCTTCATGTCCATGATACTGGTGAAAATAAATACGGAACTTGTAACGTTCAACGTAGACAGTCTTAATTGCGTTCACACGAGCCGTGGAACTGCGTAGCTAATGGCTACAGGACCAAGAAGAAAAATAACTGTCAATGCTATACTTCTTGTCAAGAATGTCACCTGTCACCTGACCACGTAGCTAGTGGGCGTATAACGGATTAAACCGCATACGATGTACGTGAACCCGTTAAATACGGACCCGTGTAAACACGGGCCGCGGAACCGTCGAATGGAACCGTCCGCCCGTAACGGGCCGCGGAACCGTATGGAACCGTCCGCCCGTAATAACGGGCGCTGGAACCGCCCGCCCGCAACAACAGGCCGCGGAACCGTATGGATCACGGAACCGCCCAATGGAACCGCCCGCCCCGAATAACGGGCGCGGAACCGTATGGACCACGGAACCGCCCGCCCGTAATAACGGGCCGCGGAACCATATGGATCCCGGAACCGTATGGATCCGCCCCGAACCGCACAATGCCGCGCATAGGGCTGCGGAACCGTCAGGGGATGGTCCAACGGAACCGTATGGAACCGCCGCCCGTAACAACGGGCCGCGGAACCGCACGGGACCGCCCAATGGAACCGCCCGCCCGTAATAACGGGCCGCGGAACCGTATGGAACCGCCCAATGGAACCGCCCGCCCGTAATAACGGGCCGCGGAACCGTATGGAACCGCCCAATGGAACCGCCCGCCCGTAATAACGGGCCGCGGAACCGTATGGAACCGCCCAATGGAACCGTTCGCCCGTAATAACGGGCCGCGGAACCGTATGGAACCGCCCAATGGAACGTTCGCCCGTAACAACGGGCCGCGGAACCGTATGGAACCGTTTCGCCCGTAATAACGGGCGCGGAACCGTATGGAACCGCCCAATGGAACGTTCGCCCGTGAACAACGGGCCGCGGAACCGTATGGAACCGCCCAATGGAAACGTTCGCCCCGTAATAACGGGGCGGAACCGTATGGAACCGTCAATGGAACCGTTCGCCCGTAACAACGGGCCACGGAACCTTATGGACTCACGGAACCGCCCAATGGAACCGTTCGCCCGTAACTTTTTACGGGCCGCGAACCGTATGGACTCCCGGAACCTTATGGAACTGTCCCGAACTCACAACAACCGGCGCACCGCGGCGTTACAAAGGGTCGTGGAGTCGACAGGGACTGTCCAAAGGAACCGTTGGAACCGTGTTTACAACTTAGGCGACGTTCGTTAACGCCCCTAAGAGGTTCTCTCTCTCTCTCTCTCACTTACCTTACGGAACCGCCCAATGGAACCGTTCGCCCGTAACTTTTTACGGGCCGCGGAACCGTATGGACTCCGGAACCTTATGGAACTGTCCCCGAACTCACAACAACCGGCGGACTGCGCGTTACAAGGGTCGTGGAGTCGATAGGGACTGTCCAAAGGAACCGTTTGGAACCGTGTTTACAACTTAGGCGACGTTCGTTAACGCCCCTAAGAGGATATCTCTCTCTCTCTCTCTCTCTTACGTTACGCTCTAGGCGCAACGCCTCTAAGAGCGTAACCTTCTCAGTGAATCTCATTTATATATCTGAAAAGAGAAGAACATATATCCATGCGTACATACACAAATACGGCAAAGTAAGTATGATCTTACGGACACGCTAAAAGAGAGACGAGGCCTAGCAGTCTAAACAGAACACCAAAACTCTCTTAAACAGAAAAAATTTTTACTGAAAAATAAATTTCTTAAGAGAAGAACGTAAGTCCAAGCGCGTACAAACCTAAACACGGCAAAGTAACTATGATCTTACGGACACGCTAAAGAGAGACGAGGCATAGCATTCTAAACAGAACAACAACACTTGCTTTAACAGAAAAATTTTTTAAAACCAAAAATTTTCTATCTGAAAACTTTAGAAACCCGAGAAAACGCGCCCAACGTAATGACTTTTCTAGCGCTGGGGTAGCGTGGGAAACACCAACCACTGTGTACTTGAGGTCTGTAAAGATAAAAAGGAAAGATTATTTTCCTGTAATTAGGTCGTCGGAGAGACCCACCCACGATCTCTCCGACACCCCAACTTCAATCCTGAAAATTAAATATTTTAACTCAAAAACTGTGTGAGAAAAATAAAAATATTCATATGCTGATAACGTGAAAACGAAAATAAGCTCGCTAGTAACAACTGTAGCTCCTAGAGTTGTTACAGGGCGACCCCACATTTACCCAGCGGTGACTATGACCCAATGCGCATGCGCCAAAATCGAAAAAAGAAATTGGCTTAATGCATACGAGAAGGTGTACTGAAATATCCTAGCGTGCTAAACACTATACATAGTATAACGCTAGGGTCACCTCGAGGCGGGTGGGGCTAAGGGAGAAAAGACTAATTCCCGGGGTGAGAGGACCCTAGGCAGGCACAACCTGTGCTCTAGGGCCTAAAACACCCACCACGAGAGTAGGACGCCTCGAACTAGCCATTCGCTATGTACGAATGGAGACAAAACCCGCTATCCTAAGTGTAGGCTACACGGGTAAAGTCGTGTAGGTCGGCCAAGAACTCTCGGACCCATGGCTATCTCACCCTACTCGGAAGACTTGAAAAGGCGAGCCAGATGAGAACGGGCAGCGTAAAAACCCCTCAGGTAGAAGCTGCCAAGAGAAAAAAAGTTAGAAAGGTTAATTGAAATATAAAACAAAAATGACCAGTTTTCAGCGATGTTGTGAAACAAACGCGCTGAAAAAGAGTGAGGTGGTACAGAGGTATTATGGAGGTCAGGGCTTGGCTGGTTACTGCGTTTTTTAGGTTCGGTTAGAAGTGCGTTAGAATCAGGTCGTGTGACCAGATTGCATATTATAGCATGGAAGGTAAGGTATAACTTGAAGTAAATTAATATGTATTTACAAAGCTGTCACATTTATACTTTAAAGAGAACAATCACACTCACATAGACAACGAATCTCTTTGTTTACCTCACTTTAAGAAATTTGCTTTTTCTAAAATGTTGTTTAATAATAATACTGAGTTCTTTTATAGTGCTTTTGAATGCACGATGCATACTCAAGCACTTTAAAATATAGTCTTCTAGGCTCAGTGCAGGGTGCACAAACCTGTACTATTTATCATATTGCTCTAATCCCCTTTGCTGAGCCTCAAGCGAGAGGGCAGCAGGTTCCAAGTCTTACTTAGACTTGACCTGGGATTGAACCAATGACCTTCTGACTGGAGAGCAGAGGCTCTACCAATTGAACTAACCAGTTAAACTATTTATCATGTTGCTCTAATCCCCTTTGCCGACCCCCAAGCGAGAGGGCGGCAGGTTTCAAGTCTTACTTAAACTTGACCTAGGATTGGACCCATGACCTTCTGACTGGAGAGCAGAGGCTCTACCAATTGAACTAACCAGTTAAACTATTTACTATATTGCTCTAATCCCCTTTGCCGACCCCCACGCGAGAGGGCAGCAAGTTCTTAGTCTTACTTAGACTTGACCTGGGATTGGACCCATGACCTTCTGACTGGAGAGCGGAGGCTCTACCACTTGAACAAACCAGTTAAGTAATGTATTTAAAATATTTTCTTATTTAAGAAGAACTAATCTTAGCAGCATAGCTATTTCAATATGAAATATGTCATAATATCCCTAAAGTCCTACCTTCAGGACAAATCTCGCAATACTCCATTTGTTCCATTCTTGCATACCATCCAGGTGGACAAGGGTCTGGTACAGATGACCCCTGTGGACACTCATGACCAGCAGGACACATCCCACCAATACCTGTATTGTTGGCACCATCTGGTGCTTGTATATTTACACCTGCAAAGAGAAAAAAGCAGATTAACCAATCAAATCAATCAATCGAGTAATGGCATAAATAGAGCATTGGTATACTTGTCAACATACAAAACTTTTGCTACAGTTTCTCAAAAATAAAAAAATAGCAGTGGACAAGTTTAATTAATCATGAGAGACTTTCACATTGCATTCACGTAAGAACCTTTTAGGTACCCCCAAATCGATGATATAAGAAACAAAGACTTTCTTGGTATTCCAACATACAATGATTTTTTTGCCCAGTCTCAGAGATCAACATTCGTACAGTTAAAAATTATATTTGTTAGCAGTACTTAGAACTCACCAATGGAATCATATTCTGATACACATTCAAACAATTTCAAAAACTGTAAAAAAAAAATTATATTAACTGATCAAACTTCAGTTGAAGGAAACAATAACATTAATATGCGCTTAGATTACAAAAATGAAGAAAACTGATATTCATAGAAAACAAAAAGAAGAGCAAGATATATTTCCCTGTTCTTACCAATTGTGCAATAGAAGCCTGGGTCACACAGTCCTGCCACACTGTCCATGCCTGGTGTTTCACAATAATTGCCTCCGATACACTGTGTGCAATCGGCTATATCCGGAAGACCTTCAGTTGGACCAAATGTACCTATGGAGAAAAGAATCAGACAAAGTGAGTTCTCAATATGAAGTGGGTGGGGCAAAAGAGAAAGGTAAAGCCTACAGCTCATTCCTTGCCCCCTCCATCTGGAATGGAATTATGGAACCCTGTGAATGTGATAATCTTGCACATACAATAATAATTCAGTAAAACTACTATCTTTGATTCTACATAATAATGTCAAATTAAAGAAAATATAGAAACAAAAAGATATTTTCATAATTTAAATCAGAATTTATGAAACTTCCTGTGTAAAAGTTTGCATAAAAATTGTCCAAAGGTCATATTCAAAGATTAAAAACAATAACATATAACTGTCATTCATTTCATTGCAAAAAATAATAATAATTTACATAAGCATTTATTTTTCAACAACCACTTATTCCCAGTTGGTTAGTGTGGTCTGAAAGCACAATGACAGTATTGGTCAACTCGTGCCACAGAGCTTTATATTGGATTATTATTTATCTATTTTATTAATTTATAATTATCTATATTATCATTCTTCATATCATTTACATATTTTATTATTTCAATCAAAATAACTGAAATGGTGCAGATGTGCAACGTTGGTGCAGCTGTGATTAACTGAATGGTATTTTCACTAAGTACACCCTAGCAAGAAATTAGTCCACTATAATTTCTTTTTGTAAATTCTCATCTTTTTCTTACCTTCTGGGCATGGCATGATGTCATATCCTGTTCCTCGTGGACAGTAGTACCCAGCTGGACACGAATCTGGGACATCCCCACTTATACACTGGAATCCTGCAGGACACACCAAGCACTCGTTAGCCCCTGTGTCATTCATGTATGTGGCATTGTTACATGGGAGTGGACGGTCACTTCCTCTTGGACAATAGTGACCGATTGGACATATATCACCCGTGACTCCATCTGTTAATCAAAACATTATGAAATTCCTTTGATAAATTTGCTACAATTAATGATTGATCTTACTGTCAATAGATGTGCCTTTTTACATGCAAGGTCTATGCACACATAGTGGCAACATTGGCTAACCCTTACTCTACCAAGGCTTTGAAAAATACAAGCCCAATTTTCATAACTTTTTTTTTCATATGCATTTTTGACAACATTCCTTTCATTACAAATCTGGTTGGGATGGAAATTAAGATATAGTGAGTAATAAAAGCCACATTAGGAAATATTGGACACAAATTTGCAAATTCAGCAATTTTTGGCTAAATTTGGTTAACAAATGGCTAATCTTTGCACAAGTATAATTTCTTGTCAATATTTAATACAGAGATTTGTGTTACATATTGAGATTCGTTATAAAATTTCCATTCCAATGATGCTAATCTATAATTTTTAGAAAGAAAGGAAAGATGTAAAAACACCAAAATGTTTTAAGTCAAATGACCCCTGAAAACTGCAGCAGAAAAATTATAATGCAATACTCATAGAGAGACTCGAATCTGGCAGTGTTTATATCCACTGCACCAGATGATCATTGAAAATGCTGTGGTGTAATTTAATTATTATACGAAAATGTTCAAAGAGAAGGGGGTATGCCTGTATCTAAATATCAAATGAAAGGAAATTTCAAGCACTTTCCGAACAGTGGTTCAACAAAGCATTTGTGATGTACAGTTTTGGTACACGATTTTTAAAGAACAAAAAACGGGTCAGAAATTCATGAAATTTTAAAGAAATTTCTCCAGAACAAAAAAAATTGCAAGTAGGGATTATAAAAATTAAACCAGAAATCAATATACTGATTTTATTTTTAGAAAAAGGTGGTTTGAAAACAGCGATAATATAGCCGCGTGATGAGGGCTAAACTGCCTTAAAATCTATTAAAATCATTAGAGCAGAAATGTTTCTTTGATCAAAATCAGTACAAAATGGGCCATTTTACTTACAGCTTTTAACATTTTCAGAGCTTAAATAATATGCAAATTGTTAGGCTGATCAAATGCATGACTGGTTATGCCAGGTACTTTCTTATGTAATTTTTATTTTTTTATTGTCTGTCATCACAGGGTATTCTGACCAGGGTTTTTAAGTCTTTATTACAAGTGCAATCAAACTCTAGCAGGAACAGACTTCCTAATCATTTTCTGTCATTTATATTTCAATATAAAAAATAAAAAAATGTGTAAGATTTCTAGCTGTTTGCTCAGTCATCATGAAGTTATCACACATTGCTTAAAACGTTCACATATCAAACAAGATTTTAAAATATAAAAATATGTTTTAAGAAGGATTTAGGATGTATTACCTGTTGGATTTGGCACTGAAGCATTGATGTAGCAGAAGTATCCCTCGTCGCACTCAGCAGTAGTATTTGGTTGACCTGCATACTGGCAGTAGTACCCTGGATCACATCCAATACAGTCACCCAATGTATCCTTGCCTACAAAGAAATATACACAATAGGCATCATAAAGATCACATTAAGAATCAGCCAAAAAAGCGTATAGTGCAATTGGGCCAAAAGTACAAAAATTAAACAAAGGGTGAAGGAGATTTACCAGAGGTTTGGTTTGGTTTAATGAGGTTTAACGGCACCGTGACAGTCAAGTCAAACGTGCCAAGAGGGTGTTAAAAAATTTAGGTGCAAAGGTTAGGAAAGAGATGATTCGAAAATGAGGAAAGGATGGAAAGAAGTGAAAATTTTGGAGGAAATAAGTTGTAGAAGAAAAAGTTTGTTTAATAGCGCTTAACGGCACCATGACAATGAGGGTCAAATTGTGCCTGAGAGGTTAGATCATTCTAGAGGTAGGAAGAAAAGAAAACAGGGAAAATGAGAAAAATACAAGAAGTAAAAGTCAGAAAGCTGAGATCGAAAGAGGAGGTGCATGGGAGAAAAAAAAAGTAGAGAGAGGGAGTGGGAGAAGAGGACTAAATATGGTTGTAGAGGGAAGCATGATAAAGGAAGGAAATAATTTTATCTGGAGGATTTTCCTGGAAGAACTTGGCATTTGAGTTGTGGGGAGGGAGGGAAGCTCTGGAAAGGTTGTACAGGGGGCAAGCAAGGAAGAAAAAATGGTAAGAACCAAAGGGTGCAATTATTAGGACAAAGTACACTAATACCTTTGCATCACTTCATGGGATGGTATATTTCTTATACTTTCTTTTCTAATGAAAAGGGGAAAAAAGGAGTCTTGTAACGTAGCACAAAAATAGGATTCTATGAGTGCAAACACATCCTAAAATTCACCCTGCTTGTTAGGATAGTGCAGAACACTTCACAAACCCTTTATAAAGTTAGTATGTGTAATTCCTTTACCACAGCACTAAAAAGAAGTGATACGTGTGTGTACATACCAGGGAGGTATGAGTGGGCATAAGAGAGGGCTATGGAGGTAGCTTTGGTTTATTGGTTGCATTAAGTGGTTAATCAGGTCTATGAGACCAGATTGCATAGTTTTATAGCATAGAAGGTAAGGCATAATATAAGTCTCCTGAATTTATATATGTCAAATTGTCAGCATAATTTTTTTTTAAAGCAATATTCTAGAGGGTCACTAAACAGCTGTAAATGTCACTCCTGCTTGGGAGGGAGGATTTGTATCAAGTATTCGCATTCATACCAAATGTAAAGAAGGAAAATGAAAATCTTATTACCTTCATATGGGTTGTGTGTTCCAGCCGGGCAATCCACTGGCACAGGAGTACCCTCGGGGCAATATGTCCCCTCCGGACACAAGTATCCCCACGTCTCATTCATTGGGTTAGGTGCTGTGGCTCTAAGTTCACAGTAGTGACCAGCATAGCAGAACTGATATGGGTTGGTCAAGCCTGGTATTGGGCAGTAGTATCCAGGATCACATGGTGGACATTCTGATGCTGACCGCAAACCTGTTTGGTTGCCATAGGTACCAGCGGGGCAGTCTTCACCTGAAGCATAATGAGCAAAATAATTTAATTTACTTTCCTTGAATACGTTCTTTTACACCTTTTATTTTATTTGATATATCTTCTTCTTTTTTAATTTTTTTATTTAAATATTATTTTTATATTATTTTTATTTTTCATATTATTTTTAATTTTAATTTTTACTACTTAAATTCAAAATATTTTTTTTGCTTTACAATGTAATTCAACTTGTAGGTTAAGAATACTCCCCAAATTTTGCTGTGCTTTAAAGATTTAAATTTCTGCTAATTTACTCCAGTATTTTCCTAATTCAAATATATCTTAATTAACAATAAAGACGAACAAAACAGAAATTCAATCAAAAGTTCTCTAACCTGTGATTGAACCAGTCTCGCAGAATTTGCCTTGTGTGCATATGTTGCCTGTGGTGCCATCTGTGGGGGCTGGATTGTCCGCACCCAGTGTGCAGTAGTAGCCTGCTTGGCAGGGTGCTTTAGGAGCTTGCAAGCCTGTATCATCACAGTAGTAACCAGCATCACATGGTGTGCATTCATCTGAAAAGAACAATAGACAAACAACTTAGACAAAGAGACTATATGCTCAATGAAAATAAAATTTCAGGGATACAAAATACACCTGAATCTACAAAAGAAGGCATCCACAACAGTTTCTTTCTTCATTTATTTTAAAAGCTACATAAAAATACAGTACACCTTCTAAAAAAAAGTAATAAATAAAATGAAAAAAAAAAAAAAAGGAAAAAATCCTATTTAAAACATAAATACATATTTTCCAAAGCAACATAACTTGTCTTCAAAGTACCAAAGACTGCACTATGCAAAATAATACTGAAATTTTCAAAACAATTGAAAATTATTTCAAAGCAATATAACACATTTTTAATTACAACTGTTATCTGCATAGTTATATAACATAGTTTGCAAGGCAATACACAATACTGAGTTTGCAAAATAATGAGTTTGCAAAGTAATTAAAAAATCAGTCTGCAACAATATGAATGTAAGTTCAATGCAATATAAAAAACTATTTTGTGTACAAACTATTATTCCTAATGTAGATTATGAATTTATATAAACTAAAGTGTACAAAGTGATACCTAGAAAACCATAAATTCCTAAATATAAATGCAGTGTGAATAAGAAATTGTTCCTGAAGCAATATTATAAACCTGCACTTTGCAAAGTAATATAAAACACAGTTTGCATGGCAATTTAAAAATACAGTGTGAAAAATAAATTAAACACAGTTAATGATATTCACTCTCTTCACATAAACCAAATACTAATTCTCTTAAATTGCAAAGGAAATGGTAAAAATGTCACCTTTTCTTGCTAGGTTTGTCTTGTTTGAGTAAGTTCCTGCTGGGCATTTGTTCTGTGTTGCATATTCCGTACCATTTGGACAAAAGTGACCGGCTACGCAGTCAAGGGGAATAATAATACCAGTCACATTGCTGAGCTCAAAGGGGTCACAGTAGTAGCCGTCCGGACAAATATCACACTCCGGTTGACCTGCTTCTGATTGGTACGTTCCTACATCAAGGACATTTTTGGAAATGATCATCTCAAATCTCATTGAGGAGAGATTGAAGAAAAATGTTGGCATGCCAACAGCAAAGGTCATATTGTACCAGTGGCACTCAATCATATCAAACTTATTGCGTAGTCGTTGAAAGAGTACTCCTTTTCGGAGTCAAATTACAAATAATTATATCTTTTGAAACAGATGTACATTATATTGCTTGGAAAAATAAGAAAGAAGAAATTAAAATTTCATATTCGAAAGAATAACCTCAAAAGCTTAAAAAAGATGAGACAATTTTCAGTCGAAATGATCATAATTTAATAATCAATTTTCAAACAAAATAATAACTTTGAGACGAATGAACATTATCTAAAACATTCCAATAGGTATCTGTGAAGTTGCTTTTTCATATTCTAATTATTAATAACTTCAAAGTACAGTAGGAAGGAAGAATTAATCACAAAAGGCACTTACAATGTAAACTGTATTTTAAAACAATGTAATCTGTATTTTAAAACAATGTAATCTGTATTTTAAAACAATGTAATTTGTACTTTAAAACAATGTAATCTGCATTTTAAAACAATGTGAAAAAAATATAATGATACAAAATGAAAAAATGTCATTTCAAACGTGCAAGCAATTTTTTTTGGATATATGTACAACTCTTGTTCTTGACATTACCAAAAAAAGAATATGAAATTGTAAGCATGCCTTCCACAATTACACACACATTCGATAAAAGTGAAAAGGTGATAGATTTTACCTCTTATGCATAGTTCAGGAGCAGAGCTCCCAAGTGGACAAGCAAATCCACGGGGACAGACGTACTCTGATGGACTGCTGGTGCTCTGTCCACCGGGACAGTAGTACCCATCAGCACAAGGGGCAGATGGCGCAGAGAGATGTTCCCCAGCACAGTAGAAACCTGTTAAAATTAAAGGTAATATCACCAGCATAAGGGGTATTCAAATAAAGGGTATTCAAATGGGATAAGAGATGGGTATACACAACTCTGGTTAATCTTAGCTCAAGGTGTGGGAACCATTGACAGTGAGAACATTTGATGTTTGTTTGTTTGATGAGGTCTTAATGGCACCACGAAAGCGTCAGTCAAAATTGTGCCTGAGAGGTTAGATCATTCCAGAGGCAGCAAGAAAAGAAAACAGGGGGAGATTGAGAGAAACACAGGAACTAAAAGACTAAAAGCTGGGATCGAGAGAGAAAGTGCATGGGTGTAAAAAGAAAAAAAAAAGTAGAGAGAGGGGGTGGGAGAGGAGGACTAAATATGGTTGTAGAAGCATGATGAAGGAAGGAGATAATTTTATCTTGAGGGTTTTTCTGGAAGAGCTCGGCTATTGAGTTGTGGGAGCGGGGAAGCTCTGTGATGGTTGTACAGGGGCAAGCAAGGAGGACATGGTGGACTGTGAGGGCAAAATAGCAATTGTTGCAGAGGGGTGGAGGGGGAAGGAGCCAATAAGGAGATGGGAGTGAGTGAGGATAGGCCTGATCTCATGGAAGGTAGTTTGTTTAATTTCAATTTTATATGAAAGTTTCACAAAGAGATGTTTATGATACTAACACCTATAGTAGATCTTCCAGGCCATTCCTTTTGCGTGCAGATAAGAGATATAGTATTGCTACACACCCTTCTTTCAGGAAAACCAATCAAAAGATTATTCATAGCTTTAAATACACGAAAGCTTATGTAGAAGCCAGCAAGTGACATGCCATCCAATAGTGATGGGTCTATGGTAAAAACTTTCCATCTGGTAGCAAGAAAATACAAAGGAAAAAATGCAAGCACACAACAAGCACAATCCTCATTACATTGTAACTGCTTTAAGATATTAGATGAAAACAAAAATCTTATATTTTCTTTTATTTGGGGGGGGGGGGGGCAAAATACACAAGAATGTGTGAATTGGTGGCCACTGAAATTAGTGAAATCAATACGACACAATCACTACATATATGACATAATGTTAACATCAAATTTAATTATTCCAGTGTAATGTTATATAAAAGCTTGTACCAATTTGTTACAAACTCTCATCATGTCATCTTGTAGTTTCAAGGCATTTTTATAGTTTTTTTGTTTGTTTGTTTGTTTGTTTGATGACGGCTTAATGGCACCACGACAATGAGGGTCAAATTGTGCCTGAGAGGTTAAATCATTCTAGAGGTAGGAAGGAAAGAAAACAGAGGGAGAATGAGAGAAATACAAGAACTAAAAGTCAGAAAGCTGGGATCAAGAGAGGAGCTGCATGGGTGAAAAAAAACTTTTTTTTTTAAGATGTTCGTAATTACCAATATAATACTTACATTTATCTCTGTAAACTGTAATTTGTTTTCTTAATAATACAATAAATACATAATATTTCTACATTTCAAATTTCCCTACACTTACCTGGTGTACAGGACAAACAGTTGACCAGCTCTGTATTTTTGGTTGTATTTGAGAACGTTCCGTTTGGACAAGCTGTAGGGTACGGGGATCCCATCTCACAGTAGTACCCAGTCGGGCACTCAAAATCAGCAGGGGTTGGGTTGTCATCCCCACCGGGACAATAGTAGCCTTGTGTGCACTCAGCTGCAATATGAAAATAAAATGAAGGTGTTTTAATATCTAAAATCCACATTTTTGAATATGATTAAAACATTGACTGTATCTGAGGATTTGTATCTGAGGATTTCTATGTAAGAGTCATTATCAGCTAAACCCTGACCAATAGGGCTCACTCGAACCTCAACCCACAGAGGCACTTATATTAGACCATGTGGGAGAAACTAGTTTTTTTACAATTTCTAGCAAAAGTAATTATCAGAATTTCATGAGACTCACAGAATTGAAAAGAGCATTCCTTTTTGCATTTAATCCCATCTTCAAATTTTCAAAAAATTGATCGGAAAAAACATTGATCCATGTTCAGTAACTTGGTTTTTACAACTTGACATTTTAGATGTAAAAATTACTTGAAAATCATTTACTATCAAAGTAAGAAATATATTTTAGTATTAATAATTTCTTCCTATACCTACCTGACATTTTTTGTAATTTTAAGCAATAAAATAAAATGTTGTAAATATCAAGTTACTGAACATGGATGCAAATTGCAAATTATTGCCAATATTTACCACCATTTTTCAGTTGGTTGAGTTTGTTTGTTTGTTTGATGAGGTCTTAACGGCACCACGACAACGAAGGTCAAATTGTGCCTGAGAGGTCAGATCATTTTAGAGGTAGTAAGGAAAGAGACCAGGGGAAGAATGAGAGAAATTCAAGAACAAAAGCCAGAAAGCTGTGATCGAGAGAGGAGGTGCATGGGTAAAACTAAAAACAAAGTAGAGAGGGGGTGGAAGAGGAGGATTAAATATGGTTGTAGAGGGATGCATGCTGAAGGAAGGAGACTATTTTATCAGGAGGATTTTTTTGGAAGAACTCAGCAATTGAGTTGTGGGGAACGAGAGAAGCTCTGGGAAGGTTGTACAGGGGCAAGCAAGGAGAACGTGTTGGATTGTAAGGATGCAGTGGCAATTGTTACAGAGGGGTTGGGGGAACCAATAAGGAGGTGGGAGGAGTGAGGTGGGTGTGACCAATTCTAAGACGGGTAATATGAACGTTGTCGATATGAGAAAGGTTGTTGATGGTGGATTTGATCGGGATTGTGGGCTGGATAACATGGAGTTTGTTATCAATTTGGAAGTTCCATAAGGTTTGCCAGCGGTCACGAACAAGAGAAGCGATAAGCGGTTTGATGTCAGAGAGGGTTTTGGGAAAAGGGGAAGGGAGGAGGTTAAGGGCAAGCTTAGCGGCTGTATCAGCCCTGTCATTGCTAGGGATGCCAACATGGCTGGGTATCCAGAAGAAAAGAACCCTTTTCCTGCAGAGGGTGGGAGAAAAGAGTTTCCGGAGGAGGAGGTGGCAGGTGAGGTTATCCCATTTAAGATTGAGTAATGAAGTAAGAACAGCCTTTGAGTCAGAGAAAATGGCAAAGTGACTAAGAGGAGAGTACTCAATAAAGTTGAGGGCAAGGAGAATGGCCTTAGCCTCGGCTGAAAAGATGGATGAGTGGTCAGGAAGTCTGCTACTGAGGGTGATGTCTTGGATGATGGCAGCAGCAGCTGTCTTGTTGTCTTCCTTGGAGCCATCAGTATAGATGGAGGTGTAATTTGAGAGTTGGTCTTTGATTTGGTTGTGGAGATTGATGAAGAGATTAGGGTGAGTTTGAGTTTTGTTATAAGTGGAGAGGTCTAGGTGAACAGAAGGAAGGGGGGTGGCCCAAGGCGGAAAAGTGGGCCAGGAATAGGTGCCGAGAGTGGCGGGGTTGATGCCAAGTTGAAAGAGGTCTGATTTAATGCGTAAGCTGAAGGGGGGCGATAGGGTTTTAGTCCTATCAAAGAGGGAGGAGAAATTGGGGTACCTGATGAGGTTGTAAACAGGGTTCTGGGTGTTGGTGAGGACTCTAAAAGCATAGGAGAGGCTAAGCTTTTTACATCTAAGTAGAAAGGGGGGTTCGTTGGCTTCAACATGAAGGCTAGTGATTGGGGAGGTCCTGTAGGCTCCTAGACAAAGCCTGAGGGCTTCATTTTGGATGGTGTTAATGTGGTTGAGGTATGAGTTGTGAGCGACACAGTAAACAATATTGCCATAGTCAAGCTTGGCACGAATGGTGAGCCTGAAAATTTTGAGGAGAGCATAGCGGTTCGCTCCCCAAGTAGTGTTGGAGAGCAGACGGAGGAGGTTGAGGGAGCTATTGCATTTAAGTTTCAGGTTGGTGATGTGTGGCTTGTAGGTGAGCTTGGGGTCTAGAGTTAGACCAAGGAACCTTGTGTTTTCAACTTTAGGGATGCGATTCCCATTGAGCACAAAGTTCGGGTTGGGGTGGAGGTTGTTGAAATGACAAAAGTGCATGCAGACTGTCTTGTCTTTGGAGAATCTAAAACCGTTATTGTTGCTCCAGACTTGCAGCTGATTGAGGCTGGTTTGGAGCCTATTTTCAACAATAGGAAAGCTAGGGAAGGAGTAGAAGATGGTGAAGTCATCCACGAGAGGGTACGTTTGATGCTGGGGCCAAGGTCATTCCCGATGTCATTAATGCTCAGGTTGAAGAGAGTGGGGAGAGGATGCTGCTTTGGGGACGCCTCTTCTTGGGGTACAGCTTGGAGAGGGTGTGGCCAATACGAACTTGGAACTGCCTGGGTGAGAGGAAGTTTTGAATAAAGATGGGGGGAGGTGGCCTCTGAGGCCAATGGTGTGAAGTTTCCGGTAATGCCGTATTTCCAAGTAGTGTCGAAAGCTTTCTCGAGGTAAAAAAATATGGCAATGAGGTGTTCCTTTTTGCAAAGGATTCCCGGATAGCGGTGTCGAGCGTAATTAACTGGTCTAGGGTATTGCGACGTTTTGGAAGCCGCTTTGGTGAGGAGAGAGGATTCTGTTGGTCTCGAGGAACCAGTTTAGTCTCTGATTAATGATCTTTTCCATAATTTTACAGAGACAGCAAGTAAGGGTGATGGGTCGGTAGCTGGTGGGGTCGGTGCTATCCTTCCCGTTTTAAGGACGGGATGACAATAGCTGTCCTCCAGATAGGGGAAAGGAGTGTGAGGACCAAATGTGGTTGAAGATGGTGAGTAGGGTAGTGGTGGCTTTGATGGGGAGGTGTTTCAGAAACTGATAGGGGATGTTATCTGGGCCCTTGGAGGTGCAGCCAGCGTCGCTGATGGCTTGGTTTAATTCAGAAAGGGTGAGAGGGGTGTTGTAGCTTTCGGAGTTGTCAGAGGGAAAAGTGATTCTCAGGGCTTCATCGCAAGCTTTTTTGATTTTGAAAGCATTGGAGTAGTTGGTCGAGGCCGAGATGTTGCTGAAAGAGGCGGCGAGGTGGTCAACGATGTCTTTTTTTGCGGTGAGAAGGTCTCCATTCCAAGAGAGATGGGAGATGGAAGATTTGCCTACTCTGCCGTGGAAGCTGTTAACCATTCTCCAAATCTTCTTAGTGGGGTGTTGGTGGTGAGAGAAGAGATAAAGTTGTTCCAAGTGTTGGTTTTACTGTCCTTGATAGTGCGTCTGGCCTTGGCACGGCTGATGCGAAAGAGGTTAAGGTTATGGGTGGTCGGGTTAGTTTTAAAGTTCCTGAGGGTTCTTTTCCTGTTCTTGATGGCGGTTTTGCAGTCATCTGAGAACCAGGGGTTGGGGATGATTTGGGGGTTTGGAGGTTTTGGGAATTGAGCAGGTGGCGATGTTGATAAGGATATTACTGAAGTTAGACATGGGATCCTCATCCCGAGAAGATGGGGGAGAGGTGTGAGTCACAGAGGGTTTCAAAAGGGACCAGTCAGCCTTGTCGAGGTTCCAGTTGGGGTGTGCTCAGTGGGGATTTGAAGATTGGAGTGTATAAGAAGAGGGTAATGATCACTACCACAGAGGTCAGCAGTGACTCTCCAACTAAAGTCAGGGAGGAGGTTAGGGGAACAGATAGACAGGTCAATACAGGTGAGAGAGCCTGTGGCAGGATGAAGGTAGGTCGGGGAGTTAGTGTTCAGTAAGGACAGGCTGTGCTGACGGAGAGCGTTTTCGATGAACTTGCCTCTAGGGGTGGTGGTATTAGAGCCCCACAGAGGGTTGTGAGCGTTGAAGTCACCAAGAAGGATGAAGGGGTGGGAAGCTGAGAGATGAGGTTGTTAAGGCTGGTTGGTTGAATGTTGGTGTTGGGAGGGAGATAGATATTGCAGAGAGTGAAAGTTTTGTGGAGGGAGATAGAAATACAGATGGCCTGAAGGTCGGTGTGCACACGGACAGGGCTGTGTGGGATATCGTGTCTAACGAGAATGGAGACGCCACCACAGGCCCTGTCAGCATCCACTTGATGTTTGTGATAGCAAGCAAAGTTGTTAAGGGAGTAATGCTCGGTGGTTTTCAAGAAAGTTTCTTGTAGGCAGAAGACGACCGGGTTGAAGGTGGAGGCCAGAAGGTCGATTTCTTCAGAATTGGCCTTAAGGCTCCTAATGTTCCATTGTATGATGTTGTGGGTGTTATTGTAATTGATTGTGGTGTATGCCATAAAGGAGGCGGGGGGTTATCTGGAGGAAGATCTGCTGGGTCTGAGTTCGCTTGTTTTTTCTTTGGATTTGTTTCTTTGGGAGCGATTGTTTTTGAAAATTGGACGAGAAGTATGATCGGTAATCGAACAATCCATACTCTCTTCAGTGTGGGTTTGGGAGGTGGGTTGTTTGTTGATTGGTTGTTTGTTGATTGGTTGTTTGTTGATTGGTTGTTTTTTGGTTGGTTGTTTGCTGGTTGATTTGTTGGTTTGTTGGTTGTTTGCTTGGCTGGTTTTAGCTTGATGTATGAAGGTATTAGTGGAGTTGGTGTAGGGGCGGTAGGGGCTTTAGAGTAGGAAGGGGGTTGAGGAGAGAAGTGGTGGTGGAGGTGGTGTGGTATTGGGTGTGATTGGGTTGTTGGAAATGGTGATGGGCTTAGGACTAGGTAAGAAGAGCCAGGTGAGGTCAGTTTGGGCATGGGAGTTAGTTTTGTTGTGTTAGTTGTGTTTGGGGGGTGGAATTAGAGTTAGAGGAGACTACGTTGGAGTAGGAAGGCTTGGAGTTAAGGGAAGCGAGGAATTGTTTCCTGGCCTCAGGGTAGGTTATGTTGGGGTTAAGGGTTTTAAGTTTTGTTATTTGTTTTTCCTAAAGCCAGGTGGGACAGTCTTTCGAGAAGGAGGGATGGTTTGCGGGTGTTTACCGTCACAATTTGTGCAGAGTGGGGTTGGTGCAGGAGGTGTTGTCATGGTCCGGGGCTCGCAGTTACCACAGCGCTTGGCTGTGGCAGGAGTTTTTCCGTTTTACCTCTGACAATTGTAGCAACGTAAAGGGTTAGGAATATAAGGGGCGACCTGGATTCTCAGGTAGCCGGCAATGATGTGGGGGGAGAGTTGGGAGTTGCGTAAAGTGAGAAATATGGTGTTGGTGGGAGTTTGGCCCGTCTCTCTTTAGAACGAGACGACGGGCTTGGTTACATGTTGGTTAGCTAGTTCTTCTTGGAGGTCGTCATCGGTCATGTACGCAAGATCGCTGGGTGCGTATGACGCCTTTGCTGGAGTTTAGGGAACGATGGGGGTGACTGTGATGTCGATACCAGAATTGGATAGGGTTTTGGTGGAAAGGAGGGTGGTGGCTTGTGTGTCCCTGGTGCAGTGCACCAGGAGATCACCGGATCTAAGGGTAGAGACTTTGGGGAGGGTACCGACAAGGCCAAAGAGGGCTTTATGGATGAGGAAAGGAGAAACTTTTTAAAGCTTTCCTGCTTGTTGGTGGCATGGATTATAAGGATTTTTGGGATTGGGGTTGCAGAATGGTCAATGATGGTAGCAGGTGGGTCACGGGGGAGGGGGGGTCAAGGTCAAGGTCACTGCATAGGCGCTTTGTCATTATGAAAGAAAAACCAAGGGCCGAGAGACCCGAGGCAGCTAGAAAAAAATCGCGGAACCACTATATGGGGACCGCTGTATTAGTGAAACGGCGTGAAAAGTCGGGACAGAGCGAGGGGAAAATATAATAGAAAAAAAGAAAAGAAACGATCTCACCGAGGATAAAAGCCCATCCACTAAAAAAAGAAAATCCGAAAATGAAGTTATAAAACAAAATGGTGCAAATTGAGAGAAAATGGGCGAAAATAGTTTAAGACAATAGGAGCAGTAGTCACGTCGCTCTCGTAATCATATGGGTTCAACCAAATCATTTTTTTACATTTGAAGATGGGGTTAGATGTAAAAAGTAATTATATTTTCATTTCTAGAGATTTCAGAAAATTTTCTCCCATATGATCTAATGATAATTGCCCCTGTGGTTTAAGTTTCGGATGAGCCTTATAAATTAACTGGAGTAAGTAAGGATGCAACAACAGGTAAAGTAAGCACCATTTTCATTTTGCCTTTAGTGGTAATCATACTGCAAGCTTTCACTTTAACATAGTACATAATTTTAGAAATCATTTTAGTCATTATCTCCAATCTTGACCCACGGCCCGGGGACCTGTGCTTCACTAATTTTAATTTCGACAAGGATTAATACTAGCTCTTGTTGGAACACACCTGGACAGGGGATATGTGCTTCACTCATTTTCATTCCAACAAGGGTTAATAGCAACCCTTGTTGGACTACACCGGGAAAGGGGACCTGCGCTCACTCAATATCAAGTTGACAAAGATTAATAGTAATCCTTGTTGGACCACACCTCCTGGACAGGGGATATGTGCTTCACTCATTTTCATTCCAACAAGGGTTAATAGCAACCCTTGTTAGACTACACCGGAAGAGGGGTCCTGCGCTCACTCAATTTCGAGCTGACAAAGGTTAATAGTAATCCTTGTTGGACCACACCTGGACAGGGGATATGTGCTTCACTCATTTTCATTCCAACAAGGGTTAATAGCAACCCTTGTTAGACTACACCGGGAAAGGGGACCTGCGCTCACTCAATTTCGAGCTGACAAAGGTTAATAGTAATCCTTGTTGGACCACACCTGGACAGGGGATATGTGCTTCACTCATTTTCATTCCAACAAGGGTTAATAGCAACCCTTGTTAGACTACACCGGGAAAGAGGACCTGCGCTCACTCAATTTCAAGTTGACAAAGATTAATAGTAATCCTTGTTGGACCACACCTGGACAGGGGATATGTGCTTCACTCATTTTCATTCCAACAAGGGTTAATAGCAACCCTTGTTGGACTACACCGGGAAAGGGGACCTGCGCTCACTCAATATCAAGTTGACAAAGATTAATAGTAATCCTTGTTGGACCACACCTCCTGGACAGGGGATATGTGCTTCACTCATTTTCATTCCAACAAGGGTTAATAGCAACCCTTGTTAGACTACACCGGGAAAGGGGTCCTGCGCTCACTCAATTTCGAGCTGACAAAGGTTAATAATAACCCTTGTTGAACTACGCCCGGAAAAGGGACATGTGCTTAACTCAATTTCAAGATGACAAGGATTAATAGTAACCCTTGTCGAACCACGCCAGAAAGGGAACATGTGCTTAACTCAATTTCAGTCTGATAAGGGTTGATAGTAACCCTTGTCAGACCACGGCTGGAAAGGGGACCTGTGCTTCACTCAAAAAGTTAAATTTTCTGAAAGAACTATTCAAAATGATACCAGGATCTCTGCTGTGGGCTTATTTGACAAAGCAAAATAATTTTTTAAAAAGTGCATGTCCAAACCGACCGTGCGATGACCAGTTGGGGATTTAAGGGTTAAACAAGTATGATGTCAACCTATTTTGAATTTTCATGACATTCAAATAACAAATATTTGATACCTGTGGGTGCATGGAGCTCATAATCATCACAGTAGTATCCAGGGTCACAATCAATTGGCCTTGATGAACCAGCTGGACAATAGGTGCCTGGTGGACATCGATTACCAGTGTAGTTGACCAATGGACACATGCAATCTGAGATGACTGTTGCATTGCCTGAAGAAAAAAATAAATAAACATATGTGTGTATTGCTAAAATCTTAGAAATTGTGATCACTTGTAAAAGTGGGCAACATTTTGGAGATTTCTGAGTTAAATTTTAAGTGATGCCCACAACTTCCACCTCTGGAGAAGTTTATTTTTAAAAGTGTAATTTTTTTTATAGAATTCCTACACCGGCACCAATCTTCACTCCACACTCAACTAGTAATGGCACAAGTAAACAGAGCATCAATTTGGAAATAGCTGAACAGGAAAATGACGGTCCTATACCTCCACACTAAGGTAAAATAGAACAATTAAACATCTAACGAATACATTTTTGTATGCAGTTTTAATCAAATTGTATTAAAAAATGTTATAATAACTTAGTTTTTTTTTTAACCCCTGCTCTTCTGGTCGCACCACAAAACAATCCAAACAGAATCAGTAAAGACAACAAATTTCAAAATCTAAATTTGTTTCAAAAGATGACGGAAAGGCATGATTTTGTTTTAAGTTTAGTCTCAGAAACAAAGATGAACGGTCACTTACCAGGTGGAAGAGGCTTCTTATTAAATGCTCCTCCTGTGCAGAACCACCCCGCAGAGCAGTTACCAGTGGGCTCTTCCAAACCTTCTCCTTCACAATACATGCCAGGAGTACAAAGTTCACAGGAGGTTTCATTCTGTTGAAGGGGTAAGCTGTTGTATGTTCCTTCCGGACATGGATTCTCAAAAGCATAGCTTGTTCCAGTTGGGCAGTAATATCCCATTGGACAAGGGAAAATGGTGGGGTCACTTGTATTTACTGGACAGTAGTAGCTTGGTGAACAAGAGGTGCATGACTTTTTACCTGGAGGGTTGAAATATTATGCAAAAAAGACAATATTTGATTCATTGAATACAAAGAGCACATTATAGTCATATTTGATCTTTTGTTTATTATTGTTATTTCATACTTGTGCTCATATATTTGTTTCAAATAACAAAACAATAAAATAAATGTTTGTGTTTTTTTTTCATTTTTTTTTTATGAGGGTTTAACTGCACCACGACAACGAGGGTCAAATTGTGCTTGAGACTTTAGATCATTCTAGAGGTAGGAAGAAAAGGAAATGGGGGGTGATTAGAGAAACACGAGAACTTAAAGTCAAAAAGCTGGGATCGAGAGAGGAGGTGCATGGGTGAAGAAAAAAAAACAGGTAGAGAGAATGAAATATTTCAGCATGTATTGATCTGTATGCATCCAGGTACTCATGGTAGACCAGCTTTTCCTGAATAGACAACCTTGCTTAGATATCTTCAAGAAGCTCTCGGTGGAAATAAGAGACTTTAAAAAAAAATTATGACAATTTTTTAATGCTCTTGTTGTTAAAAAATAAATCAAGTATCTATTAGAAGTGACTATGGTTGATTTAAACATTCATATCAAAGGTTTTCTGTACCGCCCCTTTCAAGAAAAGTGTACTTGAATATACTATAGACTTCAGAATAATTCAACCTCAATTGAGTGCTCTTTTGAACCAAATACTAAATCATCCTCGGCATGGGAAAATATCAAAACCAAAAAATAAACGACAGAAAACCAAATATATAGCTACATACCAAAGTTTCAAGCAGTTTCACAACAACTGTAAAATGATAACAAATACATTTGACTAAATAAACACCATCAGTCAGCTTTTGAAAATAAAATTTTAATCTCAAAGATGGTCAAACAAAATCAAACTTACCATAGGTATCTGTATAAGTCCCGGCCTCACATTCCAAGGAGTAACAGTCCCTTTAGGACAGTAACTTCCAGGAGGACAAACCCGCCCACTCCTTTATGACCATCCCCATCTGTGGGCGTGGCTGTGTCAACACCTGACTCACAATAGTGGCCTGGGAGATAAGCCGTCTTCTTCTGCAGATCCTGGGGTTACACAGTAGTGGCCACCTGGGAACATAAAAAGATAAAATTTGACAAAAATGATAAATAATATAAGAAAGTACTTGGAAAGAATCTATCAAAAAGAAAGAATCATATTACATGGGTTGGAATTAATTTTAAATTTATGTAAAGTAAATATCCTTGAAATTAAAACTAGTGAGTTGATTTTAATAGTTGATCATGTAAGTTTTAAGTGTATTGAATGCTTAATGAATGATTGTCTTAAAAGAAAAGAAATATATACATCTTAATTTTCCAGGACCTTTCCAGGAAATTCTATGTGAAAAAGATTAACAGGATAGATTGATAAGGTTTAACATTGACAGTAAAGGTCACCGAGGCTGGAGATGTTACATCAACAATAGATGTCAAGGTCAAAGATGAAGGAGAAAAATGGACAAAACATTGTGAAAGGACTGCTAGGAAAGCTGATGTAAGCCTACATAAACCTGCAAAAGATTGTGCACATAGGTTATAAGGTATCTCCAAAGAAATTGCATGATACATGTGGAAAAAAAAATCATATAATTTCATATGGGAAAAAATAAAGATGCATATTTCATTTTGACAAATTCTAAAGAACACTCTTGTAACAATCACATACAAATTTGAGAATTTTTGGTGAACTTTTACCGTTTCTTGCCATTATTTCTAAAATGTTACAATTTTTTCAACTAATAATGTGAAAGACATCCTCATATACAGAGAAGTGAAACCTACCCAGAACACTTTACAGTACAATCTGTCACTCTCCTCAGGCCAGTTGTGTTGCCAAAGAAGCCACTAGGACAGGTACAGCATCATACCCAGTTCCCTCTGGGCAATAGTAACCTTGCGGGCATGGGTCAGCAGTATCCTCAGTAATGCACTGGTACCCAGGTGGTTAGGTATAACAGTATGAAGCTCCTGTATGGTTAACACCAAATTTGCCATTAGGACAAGCTGTTGGTGCCTGGGAAGCAAATTCACAATAAGTTCCTCTGGGGCATATGTCTCCGGTGATGCCATCTGTGGGGCTGTTGTTGTCAGCTGCGGGTGCAGTAGTAGCCTTCAGAACACTCAGCTGTGGCGTTGGTTTCTGGTGTCTCACAATAGAATCCTGGAAAATGAAATTAAAAGCTAATCTATTTATTCATATTCTATGTGTTATTGAGCACTTGTTTAATTTTGATTTATGGCATGTTAAAAATGCAAAAAGGTCAAAATTAGGCAATGAAAAAATATGTCGACTTAATGACATATAAACTTACTTCATTAACTGTATCAAATCAATACTTTAGTTCAGACTATATTCTTAGTATAAGAAAAGAGTTTATTTTAGCGAGAACTTCAGAATAACTAAATCTCAATTTAAAAGTATTCTTAACTGTGAAATGTCAAGGTGTTTTAAACATGTTTGTTTGTTTGTTTGATGAGGTCTTCTTGGCACCCACGACGACGAAGGTCAAATTGTGCCTGAAACATGGATATACTGTGCCTGCAGGGGAGCTCTTGAAAGGGTTCACACAAGGTAGTGCAGTCTTAAGGTGCTGTAATCTGATGACTTATCATAGCTAACAAAACTGACAAACTGCATTTGAATATATGCACAAAATTGCAAAACTAATGTATAGAAATTTCAAGTGCTCAAAAATGATACACAGGATATAAGTCATCCAAAACCAATGCAAAGGAGAGCACAATAATCTACACTTCTGACAGTGCTCACAAAAGCGATGTGCTGTATTTGAAGATACTTACAACACTGATGTACAGTATCTATTAGTGCTTACAAAATGATGTGCTGTATTTGAAGATGCTTTGTACTGATGTACAGTATCTATTAGTGCTTACAAAAATGATGTGCTGTATTTGAAGATGCTCACAACACTGATGTACAGTATCTATTAGTGCTCACAAAAATGATGTGCTGTATTTGAGAATCTTACAACACTGATTAACAGTATCTATTAACTCACAAAACGTGTGCTGTATTTGAGGATATCCACAACACTGATGTACAGTATCTATTGGTGCTCACAAAAGCTTGATGTGCTTTGTATTTGAAGATGCTTACAACACTGATGTACGGTATCTATTGGTCTTACAAAAAACGATGTGCTGTATTTGAAGATACTTACAACACTGATGTACAGTATCTAATAATTGCTACAAAAATGATGTGAACTTGTATTTGAGGATGCTCCACAGCACTGATGTACGGTATCTATTAGTGCTTACAAAAATGATGTGCTGTATTTGAAGATGCTTACAACACTGATGTACAGTATCTGTGGTGTCACAAAATGATTGCTGTATTTGAAGATGCTTACAACACTGATGTACACGGTATCTATTAGTGCTCCACAAAAAGCGATGTGCTGTATTTGAAGATGCTCACAACACTGATGTACAGTATCTATTAGTGCTCACAAAAAACGATGTGCTGTATTTGAAGATGCTTACAACACTGATGTACAGTATCTATTAGTGCTCACACAAATGATTTACAAAGGATAAATAAAAAGGTAAAAGAATGTTTTGAAGAATGTCTTGAACATACCTGGACTACAATCAATACAATCTCCACCTCTCCAGCGCCTGTGATATCCAGGAATGTGCCAGTTGGGCATGGTTCAGGGATGTCTGTGCCATTGGGACAATGGTGGCCTTCCAGCATACATCTCCATAGGATCTACCGGCTGAACAGCCTCTCCCAGAAGAACTTGTGCAGTAGTAACCTTTGTAAAGTAATGTTAATAATTTTGTGGCTCAAATTTTCTTTCGAGTACACAGAAAATCATCGATGACAAATGACAAATTCTTTACTTGCCTAACATTTTCTAAAATAATTTTTACCTGTAACATTTGATAAAACAAGTGTTTAGTACCTGCCCATGACGTTTGATAAAACAGGTGTTTACCTGCCCAACATTTGATAAAACAAGTGTTTTTTTGCCCAACATTTTATAAAACAAATGTTTACCTGCCCAACGTTTTTATGATTTTTTTGCCTGCCCAACATTTTAAGGCAACTCTCGACCTGACCCAACATTTTACAAATTTTGTTTTACCTGCCCAACATTTATAAAACAATTCTTTTACCTAGCATTTGCGCTTTTTCCTGTCCAAGCCAGTTTACCACAGTAGTACCCAGCAGTGCAATTCAGCACTCATCAGCTGCAGTCAAGCGGATTGATTGCTGAAAGGTACCCATAGGACATTTCTCTGATCACTTCCAGCCTCACGGTATCTTCCAGGGGCAGATGTCACAGTGTAACCATCTAAAAGGAGTGGATGTCCAAGCTCCTTGGATGCAATAGTATCCTGGAGTACAAACATCTTGTGGTGATGTATTGCCTGTTGAAGTAGATTGAATAGTACAGAAATATCATTCAAATGAATCTGGATAAACTTTTGCAATTATAAGTCGCGAAAACAATATCACGAGAAAAAGTTTGACAAAAAGGGCCTCATGTATTGGAAAGTGTCTTCTTTAAAAGTTAAAGAATAAGCCTACGAAAAATCTTAATCAAATGCCAGAATGCCAATTCAAGCTATAAATCCTGATGGGACTGTATTTAGAGGCCATTCTGCAGTCTGTGGTGCGTGACGGACTGCGGAATGGCCCTGGGCTGAGGGTCTCCCAAGGATCTGCTCCCGAGGGATCTGCTGGGGCCATTCCATGATCTGTGAATTATGTGACGGACTGTGGGAATGGCTCATTAATATTTTTAAGCTAATTTTTATTAATAATACTTATCATTTAATTACAAAATAATTTTATGGCAATTCTTTCATTTAGAATTATATCAGCAGAAATCTGATAAAATAAATTAATAAAAATTTCGTAATGGGGCTTTTGATTTTTTTATATGTACACTAAATCATATAAAGTGGTCATGTATGAAGGCAGCTTTATTAACAAGAAAATGTGTTATATGACAAGGAAGAGAAAAACTAGAGATGTGCAATGCTAATCGAAACCAGGACCTTTCAGATACAAATGACCTATCCTTCTAAAATGAAAATATAAAAATTTGCCTTCTCAGAACAGTACACATTCCAGGATTACAAGTGCATTGTGTTTCATTGTATAGTCAGTCCTATTGCTATATGTTTCCTCAGGCATAGATACTCAGTTTCATGTGTAGTTCCTTGTGTGGACACACACTGACCGAGGGACAAATAGTTGGTACTGATACCCCTCGATAACTACGGTATCGACCTGAGAAATTGCCACTGGTGGTGATGTTTTCTCGTCAAGAATTTCGTAGTCTCCTGTTAGGTAAGAAAGAATATTAAGGACAAGGTGCATGAAACAGATGACATTGCTTTCGTTAAAATGGTCACTTTAGTTGGTGTAAAAGATTGGCATCATCTTCCCCAATCCTTGCGTGATAATGTAGAATCAGCAACCCATATGTATATTCATATTTTATTGACAATTAAGGTATTAGAACATGTGGACACTAAGATACACTGCATCAAACTTTCTTTCTTTTTACTGTGCTCTAAACTATATCTTGTGGTGTAGACTTGATGTATTAATCGGTATTCTATAACTTACTGTGCATGACTAATCCAAATTAGGTATTTGAATTAAAGCTAAACAGTGAGACACATGACAAAAATAACCTCTCTCAAAGCTTACAATATGATCCTGGGGACATATATCATGATCCACCTCCTCCAGTGAGGCTGGTAGTAACCGCTGGGCACCCTGTCTGGTTCAGCTACGTTGGGCAAGTGACCAGGACTACAGGCCAGTTCTGTGGGTTGGGAGATGTTCTGACCACCTGGACAATAGTACCCTTGGGCGCATTCTTCAGTTGGTGCCGCAAGACCATGTTCCTCACAGTAATAGCCAGCGGTGCATGGGTTGCAGTCAGAGATATTTTATGTTCCTCTTTGGGCTGTGAAAAGGTGGGAAAAATATCTTTTCATCAAAATGCAGTTTCAACTCAAAATATGATTATGCTTAAAGGAAAATACATTTCTTATTTACAACTCAGTACAAGAGATTAAACAAGACCTGTAATATAAGAATTTTATGTGCTGGAAAATTTGTAAGCTTGAGTATCAATGGCTCCCACTTTTCAATTATTTTCGTTGATTAAATCTTACCCACCAATGACTTTAAAAAGTTTGCACAACTTCAGCATTATCCACTAAGGTAAATTGCATAACAAAATATATATAAATCCCATGGTTTGAAAACATCAGGAAGATAAAGCACAAACTGCACACTCAGTATTAATTGATCTAATTCATTCCTGAATGCTAACATGTAATGGTGTGTTTACAATTATCTTGTGAAGCTTAACTTTCTACAGCAGCCAGAAAAGAGAAATTTTGTATGTATATTCCTTAAATCCTCTTCTCCACTTTCACTAACTTCATCTTCTAGAATTTCACTTTCTCGATCAACTTGCGTGAGAATGTTCAGGTGGACACGGTTCCTCCACAGCAGTACCCTCTGGGCAATAATGACCCTCACTGCACTGTATAGGGTCCCGCTGAGATGCACTTCCATTACCAAAAGTATCCTGCGATACAGTCACCATCGGGCACTTCATTTGCATACCCTTCACAATATTGTCAGCTGGACAAGGCAGTGGATTGGTCTGAGCCAGTTGGGCAGTATGTACCTGGCAGAGCAAGTTACAACCATTATTTTGTTAAAACTTCCTTGACAACAGCCAATCCTCTGCTGGAAAACAAACTATTTATAGAGCTATTGTTATAATAAGTATGCTTCCAAGCGTGAATAATATAACTTGGAACACACATGCTGCTCTCTGTGTGTATCCCCAACGTCATTGTCTAGTGTGCATTACACAGAGGGCAGGAAAACTCCCATCGGGAACCATGTGGATGAATTGGATTCATTACCTAATAATGAGGTCATCGTTACAGACTCGAATTTCAAT